>CM051378.1:4997592-5097592 GCA_028015245.1 Cardamine occulta
AGTCCTGTGAGCCGCTGTCTGGTTTGGAGGACTTAAGTGTTTTCCTTTCTTTTTGCCTTTTGATCCCTTATTTTAGGGTTTAAGCAATCTTTACGCTTTTGATACGCATCTTTTAAATATTGATTTTAATCAATAGGCGGGAAAAACTCTTCCACTCCTCACTACATTTGCGATGGTTTCCTTTATTGTCTTAGGTTTACCGGCCTATTTTGTTTGTCAAAATTGCTTAGTTTTCACAATTTCCCCATTGCGTAACCCTCTGAACACCTCAATTCTTTTCCCTCACCGTGAATCATGTCTGACTCTACAATTAATCCTTCAATTGACCCAATTGACCAAGAGATTCCGGGCGCTAGTGCGGCTTCGGAATAATCGACGAACTCTAAGAAGACTCCGTCGATTTCTGTCTTATGTACTCAACCTAATGATAAATTCAGACCTTATTATACAAAAAAGCTTATTGAGGAGAACCTTCAGGATATCAAGGTTCAATGTAGAGTTCCTTGCTCAGTTGAATTTCTTTTTCCAGAATTGAATGAGTCTCCAGAACCGGTACCCTCTGGATATTTTTGTGTTCATGAGGCTTACCTTGTAGGTTGTGGCCTATTTTTCCCTGTTCCTGAGGTACTTTTGAAGTATCTCAATCACTTGGGACTTACTTTTCCACAAACGGCCCTTATTATGCTTTATAGCATATTGTGTGTGATCACGACAGCTTCTGAATGTGGGTATTCAGTCAGCGTTGATGAACTTCTTGAATTTTTTTTAGCTAGGATCATTAAAGGTGGTGCTGGTCATTTTGCTATTTATCCCGTCGACAATAGACAAATGATTTTTGGTTTCCCAAAAAAAAAACCAATCTTGGGAAGATTTTTTGTTTTTCGTTAAGATAAACGATGCCTCTGTTGGCAACTTTACCAGGCTTTGTAGGGACTTCTCTTGATCATAATTTTATATATCCTAGTTTTTCAACTTGTCTGATTGATTTGTTCTTACTATGGCCGCCTCTCAGATTCGTCCCACCCCCAGTGATGGATTTCTTAATTTTTAAAATCAATGACCGAGAGAGATTTGCTTTGGAATTCTTTTAATCTCGAATGCTTTCACCTGCCACCAAAGACGCTGAATTCGTTGAAAATCACCAGACTCTTTCTTCGATAGTATCTTTGGGTATGAGAAAGCAACCAGAAACTGCTTCTCCCTCACGAACTGAAAAATCCAAATCTCATGGAAAGAAGAGCTCTCTTGTTCACTCCATATTGACGAGTACTGCTGCTCAATCGGCCCCAACTCTATTGAAGCCTTGTCTACAGCCTGATACCGCCCAATTAGTTCAGCTTTGCCCCCTTTGGATGCAGCAAGTAAAATGACTCTTTATTAAAAATACTTTGGACTCTTTGGGTTGCAAATTTGCCTGTATATCAAGATTCATGCATTATTCAGAAAAGTAGAAAATAGCCAGTCTATTTTGGAGTCTCGGCACTAGATTGGATCAGCTGGTTCCTCCCACTGACCAGCCTAATTCTTCGGTTTGGGAACAAATTGTGAAGCACTCTGATCACCTGTCTTAGGTTTCGTCTCATATTCACTTAAACCTTTAAACCCTTTTATTTTTTAAAATTAAATACTCCTTTTGACTTCCATTTTTCAGGCAGCGAAAGACTTTAATGACATAGTGGTTCATTACGAGTCCGTTCTTAGAACTTCTGCTGATGTTACGGAAGCTGTTAGGGAAAAGAATCCTTTCTTGAGTTGGAAAACTCCAACCTAAAGGAGAAACTCAAAGATTTATCCAAAAGGGTAAAGCTGATAGAAAGAGAACGCAAAGACGCAAAAAGATTGGTGAAGGAGTACGAAGCTGATGTCGAACGATTTACTCTTGAGCAATCTGCTTCCTTAGCCACCATATCTTCTCTGAACAAGGACTTGGATTCGGTTTAGGCCAATTATAATGAAATTTCTTTGAAATATGACGCCCTAATCTGATCTCAAGAGCGTGTCTTAAAACAAAGAGCTAGTTCAGCCAGAAATGAAGATTAAAGTCAAGGTAAATCTCTTTTTGTCCAAGTGGATGAACATGTTGGTATCTTAGAGAAGAGGACGTCTTTTCAATCAGACATTAATGAATTGAGAAGCAATAAGTCCATGCTTGAGCAACTTAGAGAAGGTTCCATAATACTGGAAGAAGAAATAGCTAAAACGTCACTATCACTTGGCAAAGTTAAAGCGGAACTTGCGGCTCTTCCTTTCTCATCTTTTGACATCAAGCAAGTTGCGCTATCCTTTTCGGATTCTCCTCCTCTCTTAGACTCTGACTTCATTTATCCCAAAGCAGACGATACTGTTCGGGTCACAGAAGAGGTTCACCCAACGGAAGAGCTCAACACTTCACAGACGCCAGAGGTAAGAAATATACATTTTTATGGCAATATTCAGAAATTACTCGTACAAAACAAATGATTCGCAACTTTTCATGATTTGTAGGACGTGGAAGCTATGGTAGCAGAAATGATTCAGGTTGGTAATATTCCGAATATGACTGCAAAAGCTTCAGCGTCCGAATTGCTAAGGAATCCTTCTGAGGATGGTGTTTGATTGTGGCTATGTCCACGTAATTTAGGGGTGTATCCCTTTTTGTTTCCAGAAATGGCTGTTGAAATTAAACTTGTGCTATGTTTCCATATTGCCTATTGAGGCTTTGATTTTAAAACTTTTTTGCTTACGAAAAAGTCTTATTAGAACAAATTTGTGTCAGGTTTGCAAAGTCTGCCTTTTGTTCATTGACTCTAGGACGAGTTGTATTCAAGGGAATGGGTTGATCAGACCCTTACCATTAGAGGAAAACTATATCGGCCATCCTTCGTAAAGTGCGATGATAGAGCTTGGCTTATGAAATGTTCAAGGGAACTAATTCCACTTTCGATCCAAACTCGTCAGTTCAGTCATGGAATTTTGGTGCACCAATGAGTGTTTGAACACATTTCGCGAACCATCGTTCGGTTCGAGACCCAAACTAGCTTTCTTTCATCCTTAACATTCCTTATTGGTGTTTTAAGATAAGATTTGGGCCTAGATGACCTTTGGGTCAGATAAGACATATTTGAACTTTAGGTCAATTACAAAGAGTTGATTTGCTTGAAACTTGTTTTCAAAGATTAATATTTATTTAAGAATGAAATATTAAATTCCCACTTATCCCTGATTTCGTTAATCTTGGGATTCGATGCTCTAATTAATGCCGTTTATGGTCAGAAAGTTTGACTGGACTGATGCTGAGTATCTAGCATCATTTGGCTATAAAATGAGGTTTCAACGTGTCCGTTAAAAGCATAATCTCATAACAAACAACTTCTAACCCTTGACATAATAGTAGTCCTTTGGTCAGAATGTCTACTCAAACGAAGCTTATTTGCGGTCATAAAGACTCTAATTCTGCCTTAGATTCTACCGATGGTTCCAGCATTCATCCAATATGATGGGGGACATCAATGACTATCCCTTGTAGTTTGATTGAACAACTTCCTTTGTCTAAAAGGAAAATTGCATTAAGATTTGTCGAGAAGGTACAAGCTCTTTTTCTCTTCTTTTGAGAAGACATTCATTGAAAATGTATCTTATTGTTTATTTTTTCAGCTGGTTGCCAGGTATAAAGAAATGACTTGAGAAACAGACTTGCATAAAGCACAAGTTCGTGAGATGGAGAAACAGATTCTTCATCTTTCTCGAGAACTGTGTGTGCTCGAAGCACATTCTTCTGATTGGATTACTCTGGAATTTGAAGAGTATGGCCATCATATCCCTCAGAGTATCCGGGACATCATGGACTTTCCAGGTCAAGGAGCTGAAATATTTTGCAAAAAAGACTAGGGTCTTGGTTCGCAAAATCTCAGCCGATTTTAATGCTAATCCTTGATTTGCTCTTTAGTGAGCTCTTATTTGTTTTAAGGAATTAAAATTTATCGTTATTTCAATAAATAGTATAATAAAAATTATAAAAATTTTATTTGATAGTTGTGCCCGTAAAAGTAGGCTGTCTACGTATCCAAATTGGGATCAAGCCAAGTCATAGTTCATTTTACATAACAAGAATTTTAAACAGAAAACTTCTTGAGGTTAAGAATATTCCAAGGATGTCAAACGGGTTCACCTTCACTGTTAGATAATCGGTAGACACCATTGCGAACTATCTCTGTTACCTGATAAGATCCTTCCCAATTAACTCCAAGTTTTCCAGTGCCCTCTTCCTTTGTATTTTCAAATACTCTTTGAAGCACAAGATCACCTACTTGTAAAGGACGATTCTTGATTCTTGAATTATAATATCGTGCAGTTTTCTGTTGGTAAATTTGGAGTTGAATTAATACTTGATCTCTTTGCTCGTCAATTGTATCCAAAGCATCATGCATCATTTGAGTGTTAAGTGTCTCATCTAAAAGAAGTTTGACTCGCTGGAGTCCTAGGACGTTCAACTCTGCTAGAACTACGGCTTCCATTCCATAAACAAGAGAGAAAGGAGTTTCTCCGCTTGCTCTGCGAGGTGTTGTGCGGTACGCCCATAGAACAGGTTGAAGCTCTTCATTCCATCATCCTTTGTAAGATCCGAGTCTTTTCTTGAGATTGCTCAGAACAGTCTTGTTTGCTGCTTCAGTCTGACCATTACTTTGTGGATATCTGGGGGTTGAGTAACTCATTTAAATTCCCCATGAAGATACAAAATCTTCAAAATATTTGGAAATGAATTGGGATCCATTGTCAGTAACAATGTCAAAGGGTACACCATATCGGCAGATGATGTTTTTCCATAAAAAAAAGTCTTCACAACTAAATTTCTTAGACCATCTCCAACCCCACTCCATTTTTCACTCCATATTCCATTTTGGAGTAGAATTTGCTCCAACCCTACTCCATTTCCAATTCTATAATGGAGTAAAATATGAGACTACTCCAAATATGGAATAATTTTATTCATCACTACATTTTTTTAGTCATTATATTTTCAACTCCATTTTGGAGTAGAGTTGGAGTATAATTCAACTCTATTTTGGAGTTACTCCATTTTGAAGAAAAAATGGAGTAATACATTGGAGATGCTCTTCTGGACAGATATGCCTCTACTTCAATCCACTTAGAATATAGTATGTTAAAACAAGGAGATGTTGCACCCCTCGAGTTGACCTATGCATAGGTCCAATAATATCTATAGACCACCGCATAAATAGATATTTGATGAATCAACGGAGCATGATGCTGGCACTTTGCACATCATTGTGCATATTGTGCACAATCAGCAATCATTGTTGGCCAAAAATAACCAAGTCGTTTAATCTTGAATGCCATCGCTCGTCCTGAAGAATGATTTTCGCAAAGACCGTGATGAACTTCACGTATTATGATTTCGATCCCTTCACTATGAATGCAAAGTAAATAAGGATCGCTAACGCCTCATTTAAATAGTGAATTGTCAATCATGCAGTATTTTACACTGATGATTCTGATTTTCCAAGCTTTCTACCTATCAGTAGGTAACTCTCCATTCTGAATATACTTTTTGATAGGTACACTCCAGTCAGCCCCCCAATCATTAGCAGAAAGTTTTTAACTGCTTATGTATCAGGATTACAAAAGTCAGTGACTGTAGCAGCATTCAGATTCTTTATTCTGACTGGATTCTGGGTTCTCGAAGTCATTGGTAACCTTGGGCTCAAGTACACTATCCTCAACAGCTTATATCTCTTGAGGATTTTTCGATTGTGGTTTCAGTGAAATTAGAATTGAATATGTTAGCACCGGAATCTCTTGTTCGTCTTCTATTGTCAGTACTTTAGGACTCGCTTCACTACTTTGAGCTTTATGATTTTGCTTCTTTTTAGAAAATCATTTGCTTAGGGCTCTTTTGTCTTTATCTGACTGTACATGGGACCTGGTTACGACCATTGTCTGATCTGGAAATGAAATTCTTTGCGTAGTGATACATTCCACCAAAATAACCCTTCGAAGATAAGGATCACAAGTAGAAGCCAAATAGGCTAATGCATCTGCTGAACTATTCTCACTTCTAGGGATTCATACTAAGTCAAATGTTTTGAATTTTGAGCTAAGTTAAAAACGATTTTGAAATACGCTTCCATCCTAGCATCCTTGGCTTCATAATCACCCTTAAACTGGTTTACCACTAGTTGAGAATCGCAGTATGCGACCAACTCTTGTGCTCCGATTCTTTTTGCGAGGAGAAGTTCAGCAATAAATGTTTCATACTCAGCTTCATTGTTAGAACCAGGGAACAAAAGTCAAAATGATTACTCAATGATTTCCGATGTTGGTGTTTCAAGCCTGATTTCGACTCCACATCCATGCCTTGAGGAAGACCCATCCACGAAAAGTTTCCAAGTTTTATTCTCATCGGCTGAAATTTCTTCGCTGGTTGGAAGTTCGGTAAGGAAATTGGCCAAAAGTTGAGCTTTTTCACTGACCTAACTCTTATACTCGATATTATACTCGTTGAGTTCCACCGCCTATTTTGCTAAACGTCCTGATTGGCAGGTGGATACTGAAATGTAAAGATACAACCTTTCACCAGTGTCTGGCTTAGAAAGAATCGGGAGAGAAGTAAGGTACGCTTTAAGTTGCTTAAAAGCTTCTTTACATTCATCATTCCAAGTGAACTGGTTGTTTCCTTTTAATAGATAAAAAGGAAGGCATTTGTCGGTTGACCAGGAGATGAATCTGTTGAGGACTGCAATCCTTCCAGTAAAATGTTGTACTTCCTTGAAGTTCTTCGGCGAAGGCATTGTGAGAAATGCGTTGATTTGATTTGGGTTTGCTTCAATACCTCGCTGTGTTACTATATAACCAATAAATTCTCCAGAAGGTACACTGAAAGTGCACTTGGCAGGATTACGTTTTATATTGTACTCGTTTAATATTTTGAAACACTGATCGTGGTGCTGAATGTGTTTGGATGTTTTGAGGGATTTAACCAACATGTCATCAATATAGACTTCCATGGTTTTTCCAAGTTTCTCGTTGAACATCTTGTTGATAAGGAAATGATAAGTTGCTCCTGCGTTCTTTAATCTAAAGGGCATTACTATGTAGCAATAGATTCATTTGTCTATAATAAACAAAGTTTTCTCTTGATCATCCGGATCCATAAAACTCAAGAGTTCATGTCCTGTAGTCGATTCATATCCTTTGGGCAAGCTTTGTTGATATTAGTAAAATCAACGCAAACCCTCCATAGCGGGTCGGTCAAAAACTGTGAATTTGATAATCTTTGATACTCTTTCCGCTAGTATAGGTAATTTAATAGTGCCAAGAGACATTAACATTTTGCTTATAAATGCGATGAGCGGTGTTGGTGGTCCAACTATATCCGCTTTGTTAATTCTCATCCTTTGTAAAGTACTTAGGAAAATAAGATCAACTAAGCTCCCAATTTCAATTAAAACCCTAGAAACTTCAAAGTTGGCAACATCGGGAGTTATTACCAACGTATAGTTGTGCGGTTTTGCAAGATGCTGAATATCAAATTCTTTGAAGATAATTGATGTATTGAAATCGACTTCCCTTGGTTCTCTACTCACTTTCATTATAGCGGCTTGTTTATGTTGTTTGATAGCGTGGACCGTGTCAGAAAATAACTTTGAACCCCCAATAATCACATCAATCTTTCCCTTTGAAGGTTTCGTTGGAGTGACTTCAGAAGTTTTTGGTTTCTTTGCTCGCAGCTCCGAGCTCCAAGCTCTGCTCTTTGCAATCTTTGTGATAACCGCGAGGTCGCCAGAGGACCATTGCTCAGCTAGATGCTTCTTAAGGACACTACAGTTTGTAGTACTGTGTCCATTTACTCGGTGGATGTTGCAATAAATATTTTCAACTCGAACCCAAGTGTTTTGATGAAGGAGATCCAAGTTTTCCTTTTCCGGGTGAGGATCGCCCAACGATATTGTTGTATGGAGAAGTCCCAAAGTGTTTGGTATCTTTGACAGTCTTTGGCTCAAACTTCTTAGTTGTAGGCACAACTCCAGGCTTCATGGTTCGGTACTTCTTCTCGAAGGTTACCTTTTCTTCTTTAGCCTCGATCCAATTGTTTGCTCAGAACAAAGCGTCAAGGATGGTAGTTGGCTTGTTTACTGTAAGCTCAAAACGGAATCTTGATTCATGCCATAGACCATTTCGCAGAGCTGCCAATAGAGCAGTCTGGGAAATTCCTGCGACTTTGGACATAATGTCCTTGAAGTTAGCAATTTGTTTTCTCAAGGGTTCATGAGGGCCCTGAAATAAATTCCAAAGGTCACTATCTGTTTTTCTTTTTTCCTTGAGTACTGAATACTGCATGATAAAAGTCGTTGATAATTGATCAAAACTATTAATCGTAGCAAATTTGAGCTGTGTAAACCACAAAAGAGCTTGACCAGAAAGGTTTTCTGAGAAAAGCTTGCAGTATCCCACATCTTCTTCGTACGTATTGAGCTCGATTCGCCCTGCTGCGATGCGAAAAGCAGCTAAATGACTCTTGGGGTCGGTTGTTCCATTATAGGTCAGTAGGTTGACCTTTCGTGCATCTTTAATCTGGAAGTTAGCTATCCGTGTTGTAAATGGTGAACGGCGAGTTTCCTCTATCACTTTGTCTACTTCGGGAGGTGAACTTGTTGTTTGATGGAACTTTGATTTTATCTCGTAAAGAACACGATTCACTTGGTCAAAGTTTGAGACGACTGCACCTTCCCAAGTGTCCTCTGTCGTAACTGAGATGTCTCTGTTGTTGTTGTTATTGTTTTTTTCCTCGTTTGTCGTAACTGCAGAGTTAACTTCATTACCAACCACATTATTGGCAGCACTTGCTTCCACACAGGAAGTTGTTCCAGTTTGAGGTGTCGCTGCTTGATGGATCGGTGTCGCAAATTGATGGATCAGTGTCTGAAAGACGGCACTTTGAAGAGGGTTTCCAGAATTCTGAGGGTTGGGACTTCTTAAAGTCTTGAAAAGCATTCATGAAGTGCGACTTCCAGAAGGAATACCAGTAGATCTTGAATCCAACTGAGAGAATAGAGCTGCTTGGTTGTTGGTCAGGTTTATATGCCCAGTTCTTAAAGAAGTTACCTCCTTTTCGATGGTACTGAATTTCGTGGACAGATCGGTCATGGTCTGATTGATTCCTGATAAGGATTGCTGAATGGCAGTGATTACGGCAGGATCATTGTTGATAGCAGTTTGGTCTCCATTGCCACCAACAGCCATGATAAATTTGGTGAGGAGAACTGTTCTGAAACAGTTGATTTGTAGCTTGAAAGTCTGATTTTCTCCACAGACGGCGCCAAAATATGGATACATGATCTCATATCCGATAATATATTGAATAATTTAAAGAAATAAGATAGAATTTGCTAAAAAATAATGAGTAAAATCGAATGAACTTGCTAGAAAAAAAAGTATAAATTTTTCTATATTGATTTCCGTGATGAAAAGATCGACCCCCTCACATGACTATGGGGGTCTATATTTATACATAAATTAAGGAATAAATGCTAAGAATTAATACTAATAAATCATATGATTCTCCTTTAATGCGTCGGTTTTGATTTGGTCTTTAATGGTGTAACGTCTTGTATTTGAATGGTTTCCTCCTTCAGCTCGCAGATTCACATCGCTTCGCGGACACTCTTTGCTTCGCTTGCTCCTTCCTTTTGGGAGGCTTCACCACTGATCGGACCCCAGTTCTCTCTATCAAGCCTTCTCATGGTTCGCTTGTCCTTTATTACTCCGAACTGACCCATCCTTTAATTTGACTTGCTGAAGTAGTTGACACGTGTCATGATTGGAGAGAGTGAATCCTTTGTGCGGATCCGGTATCAACACCATTCAGTTCTCGGTTTGGTTAGGGTTTGGCTTTGGTATTTTGGGTATAGGAATTTAGGATCCATTCGGGTATTTCTAAACTTCGGATCGGGTATTTTTGGATCGGTTCGGGTCTACTATTCGGGTCTGGTTACTTTTGTTTCAAGTTTTTTTATGTTTCAAGTTTTTTATGTTTCAAGAATTACACCCTTCTCTTGAGCTATTTAGTTCCTATAAACCAATGAAAATTATGCTTTCAAATCTCCTTACTCTTGAAGCTCTTTTTTGCAAGCTTTCTTGCTACAATTGTGTTTTTCAAATACCTACAAACAATATACCAACAATCTCTTCCATTTTGACTGAATTGTAGGTTGGCAATCCTTGATGATTTTCAAACTCTACTCACCTTGTTCTAGTCTTTGTGATACGTGCTTATCGGACAGCTTCAACTCGGTCAACATACATACACATTGTAACACTCTCCCTTGTCGACTGAGTGGAATAACACATGCTCTCCATTAATTAAGTACCATTTAGCTCTTTCAATATGACTGCATGTAGCAAGCGGCTCCTAACTGTGCGTAACATCAACACACCAGAGACATCTTTAATACATAAGGAACATCTTCATAAGTCTGAACTCGGATTATAGAAACGGTGGCTCTTGTAACTTTTCTGACATGTGCTCTATCTAGATTCACCATTTATACTGTCTTACTTGCTTAGATTTGGACAGACCTCAAAACCTCAACACGAAACTATATATTTTCTCCTTTTACGTATTCCAACTATTTCTTCTCCTCTTCCTTTACTCAACCGGCTCCAAACTTACTATCACATGACTCACGACTGCATCACCATTACCATGGATCGGTCTCATCTCCATGGTCATTGATCCGGTGTCACTCTGGTCCGATGCTTCTCTTACTCCCTATAGTCTCCTTCGTTTTAATTTCTCGTTCTTTTGTTTTCTTCTCTTTTCTTATTCTACTCCTTTCTTTTTCCTTCTTTTCTTCTCTAGTTCTCTATTCCATGAATCACGATGGCAACAACATGACATCAATGGTGGCAGCAATAACAAGACAACAATAGCTTTGTACAACGGGATGACGGCAGCTAGGGTTTTCGAGTATGCTCCAAAATCTATGGCTTCACCATGAGGATGACATTTGTCTCTTGATAATTGGTTTAAATTTATTTAACAAATAAAAATTAAATTAAATAATAAAATTACATAAAAGGTATTATTATTTTATTTTCTACAGACTATCATGGATCTCTAACTGATGTACATGCTCTTAGGGGTAAAACATAAAATTTAATGATTTTCTTAATATTTGTGAAATTATCTAAAATGACACTTATTTTAAAACATAGGGAGTAAGAATCAATTTTTTGCATAAAATTCAATAAATTATAGAATCATATTTTTTAAAGAAAATTAAAAATTAGATATTTAGTGAGAAATATGTTTCATGCATGCAAGAAAATCGAACATCAAATAAAGTATATGTGCAAAAAAAAATAATAAAAAATAAACAAGCAAAAATTTGATACGATATATTGTGGAAAAAAATAAAGAAATGAGAATTTGAAAATGATGATTATCAAATTGGTTAGAAATTTGGATAATATACTATGTTTACAAATAGAAATTAAAGGAAATATTTTCTTCATAGAGAAGACATCATGAGTAAATGATGTTTTCTAAAAGGAAAAAGTCATTTTTCTCTCAAAAGGAAAAAGTCCAAACATAGATAGTTATCTCTGTCGGGGTCAACTCTTATACACAAATCTGGATCCGGAAGAGAGAGGAATAAAGACGGTGGGACTTCTACTGAAAGTTGAAAGTGAATGGAAATCCGAAGATGGAAAAGAAAGAAAGTCGCAAAAAAAAATATATCTTCAGAAATATAAGATGAGATAGGAATCAAAATATAGATTTGATGACGGAAGGTCTAACCTATAGGATGTTGTTAGAAAATGATGGAAGGTCTAACCTATAAGGTGTTTCTTCCCAGAACCTTAAATTGCATCATTCCAACAAAACTGTGAAATTGTAACTGGTGGAAATAAATTTGAAAATAAAAAATTTCCACCATGAGTCTATGACCAAAGAATTGTGGAGTTATTTATTTTTATGATAGTTATTTAGGAAGGAAAATTACAGAAAAGCGTTTTCCTACCAATATTGAAAATCGGGAAAATGTCAACAAAAAAAAAGCACGAACTTATATTTTGTGGACACTTAAACTGTGAACTTACAATCCACCATTTTTTTTGTGGAAAATCACTATTTTTTACCAACTATCTAAAATGAAAAGTTAAAACTTTTTAGAAAATTTTAAATTGTTTTGATGAATTATTATTATTATTTGATTGTACATATATTACAAAGATAATTTAAAAATTATTAAAACAAAAACATATCATTTTTAATTATTTAGTTATCATATGTATCTCGATGCTAGTACAAAACACACCAACCAACAAGATTGTATCTAGATATAATATCTATATGCAAAAACCAAAAACAGAAACTAACAACATCTCAATACTTCATCCGGATATTGCATTTGGATGTATTATCTAAATGCAACATCGAGATGGACAAATGAATAGACTCTTTAATCTCCAAGTAGTTCTTAGCAAAAACTTTAAACGCTTCAAACATGTAATAAGACATCTCAATATGTTTGTCCATTCTTCCTCTACATATCAATATCGTATTAAGCTTATCCACACAGTCCCTTGTAAACCCATAGACTCCAATCCTTTCTCTATACAAAGTCACAATCTTAATAAACTAATAAAACAACTTTGCGGAGACTTGAGTACGTGGCGTTATAATTTGCAAGGAATAATACATTTTTTTTCTAACCACACTTAACTCTTTTTTTGGATCTATCTTAATAAAGTCTACAAAAACTTTTGTTTTGTTTCCATCAACTCTTTTCTTTCTGAAAATAAATATTATCATTATACAAAAACATAAAAAGGTAAAAGAGACAGCTGTGACCTTATTATAACTTGTCCAATGAAAAACAGAAAAGTGGCTTCTAGGACTCAACTGACCATGACAGAATTGTTATAATAGAGCGCAAAGCTATGACTTTTCCATTTGTTATGTTCTCTTCACATGCCCATTATAAAATTTTCTTGCATCATCAAAGTGAGATAAAACTAAACTAAAAGTAGTATTGAAAATGAGTTTCAGTTGACTATATCTTCATAAAATCTTTTTTTTTTAATGGAGCATAATGAATCAAGTATATATTAATTTCTGAAGTTTAGTGAAAACCATTCTTGTTATTTAAAATATTTACCGAAACTAATCATAATAAAGTGAAAGTTCTTTTGTCCATAACAAAATACACTAATTTTTTGTAGATTACTCATAAAAAATTTGCTCGTAAAATTATCTCTCGTATTGTGGTAAACTCTAAATGTTCTAAATGTTCTATGTTGTTTATCTCTGAAACATAGATCACGTATATATACATGTTTAGAGATATATATGAATGTCCTTAAATATAAGAATCTAGTTTATCTATTCTTAAATATAATCTTATCGCTAATACTCCCCCTCAAGATAGAGCGTAAAGATCTCGAACGCCCATGTTGTCCATCAAGTATGAGAATTGCCTTCGACCGAGTGCTTTGGTTAAAATATCGGCAATCTGCTCCGTCATCTTGAGATGAGGCGTAGCTGCTGTCTTGAACTCCATCGCGTCTAAAATGACAATCGGATTCAACATGCTTTGTCCGTTCGTGAAACACTGGATTCACGGCGATGTGGATTGCCGCTTTATTATCACATAACAGAGGAATAGATGTCCGTGGTGGAAGATCTAGCGATGTTAAGAGTTCTTTTATCCATAAGATTTCTTGATACGCCATTGCCATTGCTTGATATTCTGTTTCAGCTGAGGATCGGGACACAATTTCTTGTTTCTTTGTCTTCCAAGACACAACAGAATCACAATGAATATAACTTAGCCAGTCAAGGAGCGTCGCGTTAAAGGACAAGATGCATAATCGGAATCACAGTATGCCGTGATGGAAAGATCATCTTTTGCACTTAGAAAAATGCCTTGTCCCGGGGACTTCTTCAGGTATACAACTACTCGGAGTGCCGTTTCTCAATGATTCTCACGTGGTTCTTTCAAAAATTGAGCTAAAGTGTGAACCGCATAACTCAGTTCCGGTTTCGTGACTGCCAAGTAAACCAAACGACCCACTAATCGGCGATATACCTGTGGATGCAAGAGGAACGGGCTTTCGTCTCGAGCTAAGCCATGATTTTGTTCAATGGGAGAGTCCATTGGCTTGGAGTCAAGCAGATCATACTCAGAGATGAGGTCAAGAGCATACTTTTTCTGTGACAAATAAATCCCACCTTTGTTCCTCGAAATCTCTATGCTAAGGAAATATTTCAAAACACCCAAATCCTTCATGTGAAATGTCCGATTCAAATATGCTTTGAAACTGGAGACAAGCTCAAGATTATCCCCTCTAATTATAAGATCATCGACGTATACCAAAACATAAAGAGTGGAAGTACCTCGACGAAGTGTGAACAAAGAATAATCTTTATAATTTTGTTTAAAACCAAAGTCCTTGAGAGCTGTAAAGAGTTTAGCAAACCAACACCGTGGTGCTTGGCGAAGACCGTAAACATAATTTTTTAATCGACAAACTTGGTTTGGTGAAGTTACGGTGAACCCATGTGGTAATTTCATGTAAACCTCCTCATCTAAATCTCCATGGAGAAAGGTGTTGTGAACATCCATTTGGTATAGCTCAAAGTTCTTTGCTGCAGACACTTTAAGCAATATTCGGACTAATGTCATCTTGACGACTGGCGCAAATGTCTCGTTGTAATCTGTCCCTTCGACTTGACGATTACCGAGAACCACCAATCTGGCCTTATATCTTTCAATGGTACCGTCAGAATTGTACTTTGTATGATACACTCATTTGCATCCGAGTGAAACTTTACCCGGTGGTAGTTGAGTGATATCCCATGTATCTTGGTATTCAAGAGCAACCACTTCAACTGTCATTGCATTGTTCCAAACATCAAGTACCACAGCATCTTTAAAATAAACAGGGTTATCGGACGATGCAATAATAGAGTGAAAAACTTGATGTGATGGAGGTAAGCGGTGATAAAAGATATAGTCAGATGCGGGATAGGAACACTTATTTGAGGACTTTTTGGTGGCAGGGCATGGAACGTGATTATGGTCAGTGCACGCGGAATATGTGTAATAAGGTTCAAGCCGTGTGGATCTTTGTTTCTTTCGCTTGCCAACACCAAGTTCCTCAGGTACAAATTTCCTAGACTGTTGAACGGCTCCCCTGTTTGGGATTCAACAAGAGGAGGCGTATTCTCAATGATTTCATCAAATACTGTTGGGTGAAGTGAGGGTTCAAACAGAGCCGAACCATATATAAGTCCATATGGTGTTTTATTTTCCAGCACCCTACTTGGAGTTATATTTATCAGATAAGTAGCTGCTAACACACTTTCTCCCCAAAATCTGATTGGTAACTTGGCTTGAAATAGTAAGGCTCGGGCCATATTTAAAATGTATCGATGTTTTCTCTCAACACGTCCATTCTACTGAGGTATTTCAACACATGAAGTTTGATGAATAACCCCTTGTTCGGCAAAGAATGACGGAAGACTAATAAATTCAGCTCCATTGTTGCTTCGAACTGTCTTAATACGTGTACCAAATTGTCGT
Organism: Cardamine occulta; assembly: GCA_028015245.1. Classification (NCBI taxonomy): domain Eukaryota; kingdom Viridiplantae; phylum Streptophyta; class Magnoliopsida; order Brassicales; family Brassicaceae; genus Cardamine; species Cardamine occulta. Next base: position 5,013,183 of record CM051378.1, read on the forward strand.
TCAACAAAATGAAAGAAATTCTTCAAAGCTTTTTGTGTTTCCGATTTTTCGAGTAAAAAAAATGTCCAAACTGCTCATGAAAAATCATCAACAATGGTAAAGAAGTATCGTGCTCCACAAGAAGAGGGTGTCCGATAAGGACCCCATAAATCACAATGAATAAGTGAAAACGATGCAGTGGCTTTATTAAAACTTCGTGAAAATACGTCTCGAGTTTGTTTTGCTCGAACACAAATATTCACATGACTTTTCAAACTCCGTAGAACCACTAGAAAACCCAAAATTATTCGATAAAATAGAAAGTACTTTAGCAGACGGATGCCCTAAAAGTTGGTGCCATAAATTCCGTGTTTGCAAACTTCCAACATGACCAGCTTGAATCTTAATCTCACCGGCATAGTGGTAGACTCCATCACGTTCTTTACCCGCACCAATCAAAGTCTTTGAAATGATGTCCTGTATCACACAAAACTTCTTAGTAAATAAGATAAATTCAGCAACCTCACGTAATAGTTGTGCGACAGAAATAAGAGTAATAGACAAATGCGGTGCATAAAACACATTGGTCAACACCAGCCGATTTCCGAGTTTCAAACTGCCATATTTGGTTGCCCATGCGAGTTTTCCATTTGGTAATTAGATAGGACATGGGGCAATGGATACAACATTTGTGAGTAAGGTAACGTCACCCGTCATGTGGTGAGAAGCGCCAGAGTCAATGACCATATCATATCTTTTATTGTTGCCAAATAGGATGAGTTGTTCTTTCTTACCAGATAATTTTTCCAATGATGCTTGAGACTGTTTTTTGTTGTTGAGAAAATTTGTTAGCGAAGCCCATTGATCTTGTGAAAAATTTGGGATTCCTGTTGGCTGTTGATCACTTGATGTCGCAACATCGGTACCAAGTGCATTGTATGCATGAAAACCAGAGCCACGACCGCCACATCTGCGTTCTGACTCAGCGCCATGACCACGACCTCCTCCTCTGCCTCCTGAATGGCTCTTCTCCGTCCACCATTCTGGAAATCCAATGATTTGGTAACAATTGCCCGATTTATGACCAGTCTTCCCACAATGCACACATGAGGATCCACGTGGGTTCCTTGGTGCCGAGGCTTGAACTGGATTGAATCGAGGCATGGCAGAATGTTGGATTGATGATGTAGAGGTCGTTTCCGAAAGAGCAACGACAGAAAGTTTTTCTTCAGTCCCACACATTACGTTCAAGTGTCTTTCTTCTTGAATGATCTGAGAGTAGACAGTATCCTAAGACAAATCGGTATGTCTGCTCAATAGATTGGATCTAGTAGTTCCGAACCTTGTATTATCAAGTCCCATAAGGAACTGATGCACCCGAATTTTCTCTTGAGTTTTCTCTTATTTCACCATTGAGCTGCATTCAGCATTGCCACAACAGCAAGTAAAACTTGTATCCAAATCGGCTAAGTCATCCCACATGACTTTGAGTTTGCCAAGGAAAATCTCCACAGTATCCCCATCTTGTTTACAGGTTAAGATGTCTAAAAGGAGTTGATGTATACGTGTGTCATCACTCACCGAGAATCTTTGCTGAAGACTTGCCCACATAGCTTTAGCAATACTCACAGGAGATATGGAAGGACGTAGTTTGGCTTCCACGCTGCTGTAGATCAGCCGATGATCATTGAGTTAACCATGTCCCACTTTTCTGCTTCTTCATAATCAGAGGACGGTCGCTTGAGAGATCCATCAATAAACCCTAACTTTCTCTTGGTGCGAAGCAAGTTCATCATCAATTTAGACCACGTCTCATAGTTAGTTCCATTGAGTAGAATCGGAGTTTGTACCTGCCCCTTGCTGTCTGACGGTGTAGATAATACGGCGACATCAATTTGTCCACAGCCGCTGTTGTTGTTTTTGTTGAAGTCTCGGACTCTGTATTACTCATGATCTTTGGTTATTGAAATTGAGTAATATTGAGAAGAGAATAAGAATAACATAACGTATGAAAGGAAAAAAACAGAGGATCGATTGAAAAAATTGAATCAAGAGTCAAAGGAAGGCTCTGATACCATGTTAAACTCTGAATGTTCTGTGTTGTTTATCTCTGAAACATACATCACGTATATATACATGTTTAGGAATATATATGAATCTCCTTAAATATAGAAATCTAGCTTTATCTATTCTAAGATACAATCTTATCGCTAATATATTGAATGTTTCGTCATCTAGTCTTCTTATATTGAGATGAGAAGTCGGGAGTTACATTTTGTAACCTTTTTTCTTTTCTTCTGTGGTCTATGATGATGATGTAAAAATAAATTATCTATGATAATGATGTAAAAAACCAGAAAAGAAAACCTAATCATAATTAAAATATTTAAAGTCAATTTGAATATAATTATAAAAAGGATATCACTCCCTCTATAGAACAGAGAGACATGTGCTTTTTAGTTTTTTAGTTATAGATTTTCTAATAGTGTAGCATGCATGTTTCGGCTTCGGTAAATTTTTATATAATCAGAAAAATCCTTTAATTACTAAGTAAGCATCTATGCTTTCCTTGCTCAATACTAATGTAATGAAAACAATTTCATATAGGACCCAATACCTTATTTTTGCATTTAAAATTTATTTGACAACACCATACTAAACCACAACATAAGACAATAGACTCAAATATTAATTCATCACATCTTTTTTTTTTTTCTTCACATCTTTGCTCAAATCTTGTTACCATTTTCCTCAGAAACGTCACCGTTTTCCTCTACTTCCTTCTTCTTCTTCTTCTCTTCTTCCTCAGCTTTCTTCTTCTTCCTCCTCACTTCCCTCTCTGCTTTCTTGTTCTTTTCTTCCTCAGCCAACATCTTCGCTTTCTCCTTCTCTTCCTCCAAGGACTTAACCAAACGCTTAAGACAAGTCTCAACATCTTCTTCATCGGACTTCGGCATCAAATTCTCAGCAACATCAGCTGGAGACATATTCGTTTCCTCCACTAAACGTTCGATTTCTCCATACATGTCATGTGACTCAATCTCTAAGTAGTTCTTAGCCAAAACCTTAAACGCTTCAAACCTACAATAAGACATCTCGATATGATTGTCCATTCTTCCTCTACGTATCAATGCTGGATCAAGCTTATCCACAAAATTTGTTGTGAACACTATGATCTTCTCACCACTACAAGCTGACCATAACCCATCAATAGCGTTTAAAAGCCCTGACAATGTAACCTTACTCTCTCTTTTCAACAACTTCTCAGCTTCCTTCTTCTTCTCTTCATCTTCTTCATCCTCATCTTCATCTTTCTTCTTCTTTCTTTGTCCCGTAAGATCAAGCGAACAATCAATATCTTCAATCACAACAATAGACTTCCCTTTTGTGTCCAACATTAGCTTCTTCAACTCTGAGTTATCCTTTACTGTCGTAAGCTCAAGATCATAAACATCATAATTCAAGAAATTCGCCATTGCGGATATCATTGTCGATTTCCCTGTCCCGGGCGGTCCAAACAAGAGATAGCCTCGCTTCCATGGCTTCCCAACCTTCCTATAGTAATCTTTCCCTTTGGTAAACTTAAGCAAATCCTTCTTAATCCCTTCTTTCTTTTCAAGATCCATAGCCAAAGTCTCGAACGTTGCAGGATGATCAAAAGGAACGTTGCTCCATCTTCCTTCCCTCCAAGAAGAATAATCCTGACTCGAATTATTAGTGTAAAGCTTCCTTTCTCTGTTCTTCAAACCAATTTCCTTCCCTTCTCTCAAAACATGAGCAAGATAAGTCTCTGTGATCATATCTCTATGACTATTGTGGAAACTAAGAGTCAAGTACCTTTTCTCCTCAGAAACACTATTACGGTTCGTATCATACTGATACTCACTCTTTCTCGAGCTTGAAGACCAAATCACCTTTACACCTTGGAATACATCTTCAACTGCCTCATGATCATCCAAACTAAGCACCAACGCCTTGCTGTTTTTCGTTTCGTTGGCCTTTAATCTCTTTGCACGAGCCGTTGATTTCATGGATAAGTAGTTTTGTATGGAGTCGTAGGCTTGGCTTTTCTTGAGACCTTTATCTTCTGTGTATTCAGTGAATCTGATGCGAACAGAATTTGAGACCAAACCCATCATCTTGTAAACACACTTCTCCAAGTAGTCTCGGAGTTGGTATGGCACAAACTGTTTGTACATTGACCAGAAAAACATAAGACTCGCCATGGTCGTGCCGGTGAAACCCCATATTGCTCCGGCTTCAAACATCTTTGTGCTTGTTTAATTCTCTTTGAGACTTCGTGATGTGCTTTCACTATTTATATATACATCATGATCTTTTAGTCTTTTTAGTCTTTAGTGGGTAGGTGTAGAAAAGTATATCTTTCTAAGTCTTGCTATTGTTAATGTATGATTTTTGAGAGCCACTTAAATTCTTGTTAAATAAAAAAGGGAAATTTGGATAAAAAAGAGCTTTAAAACATATTTTGTTCATCTATAAATTTATTTTATATTTTTGGTGATCTAATGTTTTTAAAATGTGAAATTTCAATTTATCCTTTAAATTCTAAAATTTTGAAAAAAATCTAATATCCAAATACTCTAGATTATCTAACTTTTTCCAAGAAAAACCTTATAAATCTAGTAGCAGGGGTAGATTAGGAAAAACTGACAAATACAAAATAAGGTGTAAATGGATAAAATATGTTTTAGAGCTCATTTTTTTCTTAATTAATCTTAAAAACTGGGGGAAAATATCAATTAAACATAAATATCTTACTCTCTCCGTTCCAGCACAAATTAAAATTTGGGAAAATATCCTAATTTAGTTTTGTAATTTGAAAAATATTTTTTCTTTATTTCCTCTATTTTTAAAAAAATAATACTGATATTTTTCACTAAAATACTCTTTAAAAACTGAATAATAATTTGTAGAAATAATCAATTAAAACAATCGATTATATTCTTTGAAGATTAAAATATATTTTTTATACAGAAAATAAAGACTCTATTTGGAAAAGCACTAAGAAAATTTCTTTAAAAGAATGATATATCGTCTCTTTATATATTGTATGCAAAGTTGAGATGAACTTTATAAAGATTTATCTTTTATTTTTCTGGTTAGTTTCTAGAGATTTATCTATAAGTGGATTTTAACATATAAAATCAATAAAACATATTTATCTAAAAATTAATTTATAATAATAATTTTCATTATTTATAATGATAGTTTTATTATTAAAATATAAATGACTTGTAAATTAAAGAAGGAAAAATTATCATATCATATATATAAAAAATTGACTAAAAATCAAATGAAAGAGGTATTTTTTAAATTATGAAACATAAACATGGTAGTTTTTAAAAAAATCTTTTGTTTTAAATAAAAAATTTGTTTCACAAAGATTGATGTTTTGTGTTTTCAATGCAAAAAGTTGTGTAATATTCTTTATTTTACCCCTATTTATTAGAGTTAAAGGAAAAAAAAACATTCACATTTAATTAAAAAGTATGGATATTTTAGGTTATGTAAAAACATGATCAATATGTGTGCAAAACATTAAAAATATTCTTTGTGAAACGGATGGAATATTAGATAATGTTGAAGCCTTTCAAAATAGGGGGAATATTAATGATTTACTGTCACTGTATTAATACACGTTTTCATAAATATTAATGTCCGCTAGATATTTTCAGTAATATTACTTTTCAATAGTTATAATGACTAAATTATCTTTGTTTAAGTTTCTGGGTTATATATAAAACCGTAAACCTAATTCTACTGAAACAATTTCTGCCGCTCTTTCTCTTTGTGCGATTTTCTTTCTCGGGCCCTTATGAATGCTATTTGCTCAATTAGCCGCTCTCTCTCCCACAGTCGCCACCAATTTCATTTGTACGCCTTTGATTTAATTTTGATTTCAATTGCAATTTGCTCGTTGGTGGATCACTGGAGTCTACTTTATTTGTTTTTGTGAAGTTTTGGAGCTACTAGAGTTGTTTTCTGCGTACAGTTGCATTATTAGTTAAAAAGTTTTAGTACTATATTTCTGGAGCTACTGATATTTCTAATTAATGGTGTTTCATGATCACAATTTTATAGATATTTCAGAAGGATTCTAGTACTATCGCTAGCAAGGATATTTCAGAAGTTTAATAAACAAAGCGACTTTATAAAATTTATTAAACTTCCAAGTAATATAAACTTGCTTGTAAAATTTTGTAAAACTTATAATAGACGGTTTTATAACAAATTTAAGGAACTACCTACTTATAAATTTTCAAACCAAATTATATTTGAACGTAGGAGTTTTAGAATGTTTTTATAAACTATCTTACAAAAGCTTACTAAAAGAAATGAAATAAAATGGTTATTGTGAGTCTAATACTTTATTGTATGGTTATTGTCACCTCTGAAGAGAAGTTTTTCTAAAAAATTTCTTTTCTTTTTGCTGGGCTTCCTTTATGATTACAGAAATAACTTTTGTAAATAGTTAATTAAATATACATATTACTCTTAAAATATACATTAGCTAAAACTTTAACCTAATTATAGATTTAAATGAATAAAATTTAAGTTTTTATTTGAGGTTAATTTTAAACACCTAAACTTGTTTAAAACATGTTTAAAATGATATATATATATATAAAGTAAATATTATCTATTTGGTTTTTTTCTCTCTTTCTTTTTTTTTGTTTTTTACATTTTATTAAGAAAATAATTTGTAAAAAAATGGAAAGAAAAGAATTTTCTTTCCTTTTTTGATTAAGAAAATAATTTTTTACACTTGTCATAATCTAATCAACCGACACATGATCTTGTTAATTAGAATTTTGACGCGTGTCAAACTTTTTTGAGAGCAACCAAAGTTTATATAATAAGATATAAAAAAAAATGTAATAAACATATTGCGTTAAATGAATGTAATAATCATAATAATTAAACTTTACAACAACAAAAATTACACAAACATCAATGTGTACTCAACAAACATAAATTTACAAAATATTAAAAACAATTTTTAAAGTTTCTATGCTTTATATAAAAATAAATAGTCTCCAAATAATGACCTTCAATATATTTGGTCCTTAACCATAATTTTGATTGGTACAAGTGGATGCTGCATTCCACATCCAATAATATATTGAATTATTATTAAAGTAAAAATAGAATTCGTTAGTAAGAATGAACTGAAATAAAAAAATAGATTTGCTAAAAGAAAAAGTGTAAAATTGTATATATTCATCTCGAGTAGCAAAAAGATTGACCCCCATACATGACCATGAGGTCTATATTTATACACAAATTAAGGATTAGATGCTAAGAATAAATACTAATAAATCTTATAATTCTCATTTGATTCGTCATTTTTGATTTGGCCAATAATGTTGTAACGTCTTGTATTCGAACGATTTCCTCCTTCAGCTCGCAGATTCACCTCGCTTCGCAGACACTTCTAGCTTCGCTCGCTCCTTCCTTCCACGAGGTTTCACTACTAGTCGGACCCCATTTCACTCCATCGAGCTCTTGTACGGTTCGCCCATCCCTTCTTGCTCTGAACTGACTCAGCATTTATTTTGACATGTTGAAGTGGTTGACACTGTCATGATTAGAGAGAGTGGATCCTTGGCGCGAATCCGGTATCATTAGTTCAATTTTCTAATTTTCATAAAAATTTTGAAGTTTCTAGAATCCAGAACTTATATGTTTTGTTTTCATGGTCATATAATATTAGATATGATTTTAAAAACTAATTTGTGGTAGTAATTAACACTAATATTTTGCATAAAAGAAAAAAAATTGTATCTCCACAAAAAAAAACATTATTTGATTTTTAAAATGAAGATTTTTTATAAATTATTCTTATGTTTTCTTGAAGTTATTTTAGTTAATGATTTCAAATTTTTAAAAGAGACAAATAAAAGAGAAGCTTTTTTTAAATATCCTATTTAAGTTTTATAGTTTGAAAGATACCTTCTCCTTATTTTGTCTATTTTAAAAAAAAAATATTGTTTTACTAAAACATCCTTCAAATGCTGAATACTAATTTTTAGATAAAATCAATAATATATTTTTGAAGATAAAACCATATTTTACATTAAGCATAAAATAAACTCTAAGAAAATCTCTTAGGAAATCCCTTGATTTATATATTAATTCTATACATTTATTTTATTTGAATCAAATAATATTTATGCAAATTTTCTCTTTAAAAACAAAAACAAAAATTGTTTTACAAAAAAAAACCCTTAAAGACTGAATAATAATTTTTAAGAAAAACTCAATTTAAAAAAAATTGATAATATTTTTTCAAGATAAAAACATATTTAAAATATAAATTTATAAAATTTATATTATTATATTTTCTGATTATTTTCTAGAGACTTATTTATGAGTGGATTTTAATATATAAACAATAAAAACATTTATCACAAAACATTTTTTTAATAATAAAAATAAATTAATAATAGTAATTATTTAGAAAATTATTTTTATTTATTAAAAATAAATTACTTGTAAATCAAATAAGAGCAAAATTGTCATATATAGATATATAAATAAGATAAAAAAAATTAGAAAAAATAAAAAAGCGTAATTTTCAAAAAGGATAAAATTTCAAATTATGAAATATAAACATTAAACATGGTACTTTTCAAAACAAAATCCCAAAATAAAAAGGGTGTTTTCAAATTATGACACATAAATAGGGAATTTTCCCAAAATTTCAATACTTTTAATTCTTTTTTTTTGTTCAATAGTTTTAATTCTTTTACAAATTAGATACAGTAATAGATATGGTTGAATAATAATATATATAGTATTTGAATTCAATTTCTTTTTGTTAGAGTTTAAATTCAATTTTTTTTTGTCAGAGTTTGTATCTAATTCAATTCCATTCAATTGTATTTGACTAAAACTGAATAGCTTTCAAAAAAAAAGAATTGTTTACATCGTGATCTTATGGTTATATATTTATTACATAATTTATTACTATTTATTTGACTTATTGTTTTTTTTTCTCTTACTTATTATTGCTTTTCTAGTCAGTACTTTCGTTTTTCTGGCAATTAAATCATTTGTCTTTTCTATCAATGACATATATATTTTGAAAGAACATCAAATCCAATTGAATCAGCATAAAACTTCTATCAAAAAAAAAAATGAACAAACTCACAGTTCTTGCTCTCTTCATCGTCTTATTTCTAGGTTTTTTTTACATCTAACATTCTCTAAGTATATTATATAGTCATTTATATTTTCTCAAAGTTTTTTTTTCCTCTTTATATTATATTTCAGATTTCAATTTTTAAAATAATTTTTGTAGGGATGGTAGCCAAAGAAACACAAGGACAACATATATGTCATCAGATTCTAACACAAAACAATTGCACTGGAGACGCTTGTAATACTTTGTGTGAGCAGAAGTTGGGAGGAGCTGGTCAATGTGTCTTGACATACGACAAACGTTTTATCTGCCTCTGCAATTATATTTGTAGTTCTTGATTTTGATTATTTGTTTTTTCTGTCTTGTTCTTATCGACTATAAAACTATGTATCAATAATCATATAATAATTTAAAACACAGTATAAGTTCCTTGCAATCTTTTCTAGTATTCTAACCTCCACACACTAACTCAACTAGATTTATAACCAGTGTTGTGCCCGGATGTAATTATTTTAAAACGTAATTTGCTACCGTATAATTTAAGTAATTATAAATATTTTGTGGTGTTAGAAATATTTTGTGGTGTTAAGAGTATAATCCATATAAATGGTCAGTAGCGTGATTATTTATTAATATTTCTAATTATACAGATGTTTTTTAGTGTTGATGAAGCGTTTTATGAATGATAATAAGTTTTAGCAGTGGTTAAGTGCAATCTCAATTTTTAGAGGGGAATTACCATAAAAATCAAATTTACAATTATTACTCTTGGAAAACATTTGTATGTTGCAGTTACAAATAATCTCTAATAACTATAAAACACAACCCCCTAACTTTTGTCTGTTCTCAACTCTTTCTTCTTCCAAAGTGTAAAAACCTCCATGATCTTTCGGAGACTCCAAAACTTATAATGTTAATACATTGCTCCCACTCTGAAATGCAAGCATTGATTTAACTTCACATATAACAATTCTGACGTGGAACTCATGGGAATTATTTCTCCGGCGTCCATGTGAAGCACAATTGAGTCTTGTTGCTTCCATAGCTTTGAATTTGTGGAGTCCTGCTGCTTGAAATAAAAACTACCATGATCTAGAGATTTGTGATGATTCATAGCATATGTTTCAGCCCATACTTTACCGAAATCAGAGCGACATCCAGCCCATTTCTCTTGTTTCTGCTTCAAGCGAATGTGAGAAGATTTAATGTTATATAGGTCACCACATAAACCCCTTCCATTTCACTAATTGAAATTCTTAAGTGCTTAATGCAAAGGAAAAGAACATACCCGTCTTTCACGACCCATCAATAAATTTTTTTAACCAATACCCTTCATAAAGGGAGGAGTATGACTATTATGTTTTGTAAGCAGCCAAATTCACAAAGATTAAAGCAAACAGAGCAACAATTCTCTGAAAGAATATAGAGAATGCTAATAGGAGGCACTAATTGAATAACATATTGAAAACATGGCATTGGGTCTAGTAGTATGATTCTCACTTTGGGTGAGAAAGTTCTAGAGTTCGATTCTCGGAATGCCCCGTAGACATTTTTCTCAGTAAACATGTTCAAAACAAACTGAGATATGTATGAGAAAATATGCTTGTACATGGAAAAGGAATGTTCTTTACCTTGCATTTTCTTTTTCACTTCCATTGCCAAACCAGAACTGAGAGGATAAAGAGTATCATCTATGTCTGTTTGATCAGGTCAAAAACATAATTATATTGATCAGAAAACGTTTAAACATTAAACCGTATCTTAATCATCAAATTGCAGTAATTAAAGTTACTTTTCATATCCAGATCCTAAATTAATCATTTTCCATACCAAATAAAAGACAATCATATTTAGCTACAGAAATTTGCTGAAAGTTTTCCTCGCCATTTTGAATCCAAATCACAAATGGAACAAAATTTTATTCAACTAAAAATCTCAATGTCTCCAACACAAGGAGCTAATGACATTAGATCCCGAGAATACATTCATAGTTACGCGTTTTTCAATTGGATAAATAAATGGTTGTTTGCAAAGAGAATTTCAAGAACTTACCGGAGAATTCATCTAGCACCAAGAATCATTGAGCCAATGCTCATTGGAAATTAAGGCATAATCCAACGATCTGCAATATAAAATTACAGATTAGAAACATGAAAAACCAAGAAAAAAAATTAGAAGAAGCAGAGTCTTTTTAGCAATACATGAGTAGATGATGCATGTATTGTACCTGGGAACCAATCTTGAATCTACTGGGCGTTTTTAGCTGCAAGTAAAACGGAAAAAAAAAACATTAGAAAGGAAGATGAAATCTCACAACTACCACAAAAATAAGCAAACATTTTCATTGGTTAGAAGTAGGAGCATACAATGTAATCAACCACCAACGATATCTTTCATGGCCTGAGGGTAATCTCCATGTGCCTGCAACTGCAAGCAAGCAAATATCAAAAATCCACATTCAAACACGTTAAGCTAATAAAAAAAAAAGCATCATCAATACATTTTATTCAAAAGAAAAAAACATGTTCTTACTATGTTTCACCATTGGCTTTGATCAGGCTTGGCCTACATTTTTTTTTTCATAAATACGAATAAAACTATTGAGAACAACAACAAAACTTTTATCCTTGGAAGTTTTTTTTGTAAAAAACTTACTATTGCAACCACACAGCCCAGTTGAGCTAACTCAAAGTGTAAACAGACATTGTAAGTTTGTTCCAGACAAACTTAAAACAAAGCCAAGCTGGAACCGGTTCCACTCATGGAAAGATATCTCTCGTGAGACGAGAGACGACACTAATCCAATCGGCAATCGATAAAGATATTGATAAATCAAAAAATTCTCAAAACCCATAAAACAATTTCGTGTCAAGAATAAGATGGTTACCTGTGAGTTTTTGAGAGGAGAAGATGCCAGTCAAAGAAATCGATTTCATCTTCTGGAGGATCTCAACGGCGACACAATTAGGAGCGTGTAATCGTTGAACTTTTGCTTCTGATTCTTGCTTACAACCGTAACAACGAAAGAGGATTTGATTTGTGGAATCGGCGGCTGATAAGTTAAGATTAATCGAGAGTTGATATTTTTGTAGGAAAAATAAAACTCAGATCCGATATTTTCTTTTAAGAAAAAACTTAATCATCACACACATGAATTTGGGTATAAAATATAGTAGAAGAATTTTTTTAGTCCATCTATGTTTAGAACCTCTAGAGCATTTGTGTAGTAGATACATTCTTATCTGTCACAAATTTGGTAAAATTATACATTCTTATCTGTCACAATCTTAACTATGTGTTTTTTAAAGTTTTTTTAGTTTTCCTGTCTAATACTATGTTTCAAATTATATTTCTTTTAGTATAATTTATGCCTTACATTGAAGTTTTAAGTTATATATTCATATATAAGATTTTTATTCATCAAAAACATCCAAACATAATATTTCTAATAATCAAAGTAGTTTTTATTCATTATATTCAGTTTCAATAGCTTTGTAATACAGTAATTAACATTGTTTTCCAAACTAACCTGAATTGAATGACTTGATGACATTTTCCTATGCTTCATCACCATCACTCCACCACTGTATTTTTAGAAATGTCAATATACTTAGCAAAAAATCCAACACAATTTTCTGCATCAAAAGCTAAAGAGGTAGACAAAGACATATACTTTGTGAAGGCTAGAATTTAGTTCACTCACTTATTCACGCTTCATTACACATAGTTTCTTTCAAAAAAATTTCCATGTTTTTTTCCTTCAATAAGTACTTCATTATCTATACCTAAATGGCAGATGAAGCATTATCACCAAAAACTTATTTGTATGTACACATTATAGCAATATAAACAACATATTACATAACCTTTTTAGCTGAATCATTGACAGTGTTCTTGGAGCAAACATGCAATACGAATAAAATCTTGAGAACTGAGGACTATACAAAAAATCCGTAAATGCAGCTACCAGTCTTTATGGAGTGGAGAGTTTATGCACCGGAGCCTGAAACTAAAAAAAAAAACCATACGCAATCAGGATAGGAACATATGAGAAACAAAAATTTGGAATACTTAAATAATCTCAGACCAATCTACAACTAATTTGGTTCATCTATTCCAAAGAGATACAAGTAAATCAAAAAACAAGCTACTCATAAAAAAAAATTGAAACCGGTCAATTTTAACCTAGATTCTCAGAATTTTCTACGATTGACCTAAATTTTATGACTTCAAATCGAATTGTATGTCAAGAACTGGAGAATCATAAACATTGTAGATTTCATCTCTTTCAGCCACTTCGGTATAAATCTCTGATTATTCTCCTAGCTTCAGCTGAATCTCATCGCGAAGAAGACGAACAACCAGATTGAACTCCTCGATTTGTTGTTTTTTCAGAAAGTATAATTCATCAATTTTTGAGAAATTGAGAAATCGAACAAGAAAAGGATAACTTCTTTGTTTTGACTTTTGGTTTTTGTCGGCGAACAGAAGATTCTTCGAACAAAAAACTTTTTCCCGACAATAGAAAATAACTGATTGATTGTAAGGAAAAACAATTAACAAACAAATAATAACATGGGCCTCAGTCTCTGTCCAAAGTTGGGCTGCAAACTAGATAGACAATTTAATTTTTTAACTTTCTACATATGGACTTGGGCTGAGCAAACATATTATATGATGCTTATTTATATGCTATTAATTTAAATAAAATAAAACAATCTCTAGTTATAATACTAATTCAAAATTAAAAATTATTTAATACATTTAATTAATTTATACTTACTCCACAAACCAATAATCTCTATATTAATAATACTAAATATCATTAACTATATGCTTAAAACAATAAATTATATATTATCCAAAAAAAAATTATATTATAGAAATGGTCTATATGTTTATAAAGTATATATTTTCCGGCGCTGCACAAAGCGGGTTACTATCTAATAAATTGTTATTTTTCTTAAAAAATAAAACGATCTAGTCAATTCCGTCTTCTACAATCTACAACAATTAAAAACCTAAATAACCTCTGTGGCCACCTTTATCAAAGAATAAAAAAATTATGAACTTGTCATACTCTGCAACTAGAAACAAAACAAGTCTTTGGGTGTGATTGGATAATTTTTTTGGCGTACATTTTAATAGGTAAGAGAGATTTTACTCTGAATTCAGGCAAAAATATCTAATCAGGGAGAAAAAAGGAAAATAAACAGTGTTACCTTTATTACCTCAATTAGGCTGACTTTGACGTTATTTTGTGAGCCAAGTGGTAGTGGAGTACTTCGCTTAGCTGTCTTTTTTGTACTCTCAATTCATCTATTCTTAATTACTCTCATTTACTCTAATGTTTATCAATAACCCTTTTGGGTGTGATTGGATAACCTTTTTGGCGTACATTTTAATAGGTAAAAATCATTTTACTCTGAATTCAGCCAAAAAATATCCAATCAGGGAGAAAAAAAAGAAAATAAACAATTTTAGCTTTATTACCTCAACTACGCTGATTTTGGCGTTATTTTGTGAGTCAAGTGATAGTGGAGTACTTCGCTTAGCTATCTTTTTTGTACTCTCACTTACTCTAATGTTTACCAATCACACCCTTTGAATTACAAAGAAACAAAACGGTCACAATTGTTGATGTGTTTTTTCACTGTATATGAAATTTAATCAATCCACAATACCAAAACTTTTACATCACCACTTTATTTTTTACATTGCATACATTATTGCTTGCTCCATAATTGTGGTCAGAATTCAGAATAAGTTTGGTCCCACCAGACACCGAGCTTCAAGCTCAGAGCATCTTCATGATTTAAAGTTTTAAACATTTTTTTTTTCTTATTACTTCTGGTTAAATTCGTACCCATGTTTTTTTTGGGGGTCAAAGTTAAATATTCATACCCAAAAACATTAAAACTACATGTTCAGTACGAACCCAACTTTGCAGGCTCCCTCAATGTTACCACAATATCATTAAAAATATAATATTAATTTATTTATCAAAATAACAATAAGTTTCATGTCATTCCCGGAGACACTCAATAAATAGATAGTGACTGGTTAAGGATAATGAGAGTATATTGTATATATGCACCTAATTGTATAGTTTCCATTTTCTATTTAGGGTGCTTTACTTTATGGTCAAGGTAAAACCCTAGTTGTATCTTGTATATATATGCAACAGAAAACATTCTATCGATCTCTTTTATTTATCAAAGGAGTGATGAGACCAGAAACATAGCACAACTTGGAGAACTCTCAAGAGAAACCACAAGCAAAGAGATTTTCTTGTGACGCAAGCAAACATAAAGATGCTTAAGACGGGAGCGTTTTGGGGATTCACAAACCTAATGTTCTACTGGGCGATTTACAATCAGTTTTTTCCTTACTTTCTTCGAGTCAAGATCGAGAAGTACATTTACAAAATGGTGGGATGGGTTTCGAACTCTGTTCACATCAAGTTCAGCGAGTATTCCGGAGAAGGTCTCGAGAAAAGCCAAGCCTACGACTCCATACGCAACTACTTATCCTCAAAATCAACAGCTCTTGCAAAGAGACTAAAGGCCAACGAATCCAAAAACAGCAAATCTTTGGTGTTTAGTTTGGACGACCACGAGGCAATTGAAGATGTGTTCGAAGGTGTAAAGGTGGTGTGGTCTTTGAGCGTGAGAGAGAACGAGTATCAGTCTAATACTTACGGTGATAGGAGTTCTGAGGACCGAAGGTACTTGAGGCTGAGTTTCGACAATAGTCATAGAGAGATGATCACAAAGAGTTATCTTGATCATGTTTTAATAGAAGGGAAAGAGATGGGGCTGAAGAAAAGAGAGAGGAAGCTTTACACTAATAACTCTAATCAAGATTTGTATTCTTGGAGGCAAGGAAAGTGGAGCAGCGTTTCTTTTGATCATCCTGCAACGTTCGAGACTTTAGCTATGGATCTTGAGAGGAAAGAAGAGATTAAGAAGGATTTGATTAAGTTTAGTCAAGGGAAAGATTAATACAAGAGGGTTGGGAAGCCTTGGAAACGAGGTTATCTCTTGTATGGTCCGCCTGGGACAGGGAAATCGACAATGATATCTGCAATGGCGAATTTCTTGAACTATGATGTGTATGATCTTGAGCTTACGACTGTGAAGGATAACTCAGAGTTGAAGAAGCTAATGTTGGATACAAAAGCGAAGTCAATTGTTGTGATTGAAGATATTGATTGTTCTCTTGATCTTACGGGACAGAGAAAGAAGAAGAAGGAGGAAGATGAAGATGAAGAAGAGGAAGAGGAGAAGAAGAAGGAAGAAGCTGGGATGGTGTGGATGAGAGATGAGAAGCAGAGTAAAGTTACATTGTCAGGGCTATTAAACGCCATTGATGGGTTATGGTCAGCTTGTAGTGGAGAAAAGATCATAGTGTTTACCACGAATTTTGTGGATAATCTTGATCCAGCATTGATACGTAGAGGAAGAATGGATAATCATATTGAGATGTCTTATTGTAAGTTTGAAGCGTTTAAGGTTTTGGCTAAGAACTACTTGGAGATTGAGTCACATGATTTGTATGGAGAAATTGGGAAATTGGTGGAGGAAGTGGATATGTCTCCGGCTGATGTTGCTGAGAATCTGATGCCGAAATCTGATGGAGAAGATGTTGAGATTTGTCTTAAGCGTTTGGTTAAGTCATTGGAGGAAGAGAAGGAGAAGGCAAGGAAGTTGGCTGAGGAAGAAGAGAAGAAGAAAGCAGAGAAGGAAGCGAGGAAGAAGAAGAAGAAAGCAGAGGCAAAAAAACTAAAAAGTAGGATTTGGAATTTGCTTTGATGCTATCAGTTAAGGATCGGAGTGTTTTTTTATGTGCTAATTGAGTCTTTTATGACTAAACTTAGAACATGTTTTAAATGATTTTTCTTGTTAACAAAAATCTTATTTGCTCTATTAGCATATTGCTGCAATCTTAAGGAAGAGTTGAACATTAGATTCTGAATACTACAAAATCATTTTTATTTATTTATTTTAAAGTTAATCTAACAGAACTGTTACTTTTAGTCACGGACATTATATTTCGTGAGTGAAAATAACTAAAACCAGTTTAGTTAGTATATGATCTAAATAGAACACAATAAATTTAGATAATGTAAAATTTCTTTTCCAGTTTTATTTTGCCTCCAAATTAATTTCTTAGTAACGAATATAAACAAAAATGAACCATTATTCGATATGTTTATGGTGACTATCTAAATTTCCCGATGACTCAGACCCTTTAAAAAGCACTTGAAATTTTAGTAAATGTGATCTCTATACTATGTAGTATGTACCAACCCTTCAGGTCCGATGACTTATCCAATGCTACTAGTCTTGTTGTATATTATAGAAAATATATTGCCAATGAATAAACCATACTTGGCCTTGGTCCGTTTCATTATGTGACCTCAAATGGATCACCAAAAGATTATCTGTAACGAATCTGCAGCTACGAAAAGATGGGTAACTTGTTCCCCAAGAAACCATCTTCTCAGTTCTGTACGTAATAAAGAACTGTGTATGGTCTGACGTCAATAAAGTGCTCCTTCTGTTGTTTGCACTCCACTTTTGAAAAAGACTATTCAGCTTATGTTAACCAGTAACGAGTAGATATTATTGTGTGAATTTCAAAAATATTATAACTTTGGTGTAAATGTAATAATGGTTCGTGAGTAATATTTGTGTGATGCATACGTTCATAAATAAAAATATACCGACTATTTGAAATATGGGTACAATTTACAATGCCACTACTTAATTGCTTTAGCCCGAAATTGGTCAGACTCGGTTTGGTCCCCATACATCATGACGTAACTTCAACCATATTAGTATATCCTAGTATTACTCAAGCAAATACGTAGAAATCTTTGAACTATTTATTTCAGTCAAATTCGTACTCAATAACGTTAAAACTACATGTGAGAAAACATGAAAGATACATTTACGTGTAGAAAAAAGAAAATATATTTTTAAGAAGATAATTTGAGAAACGTTTTTTAGTAGAATAATAAATTTATATTTATTTGAATATTGAAAAGGAAAAAAAATTACTAATAAAATGGAAATTTTGAAAGAGTTAAAATATTATTAATGAAATGGAAATTTTGAAGACTTAATAATCAAGAAAAATTTAAATAATAAAGATTTGGAGATTTGTAGTTTTAGAAGAAAAGGAGAAAACAAGAACTTTTTTTTTCTTTCTATTATATAAAAAGGAAATTGTAGAATAACGAAGAATATTTTCTTCCTAATTTACGAAAAGTGTGAGAAGATTTCCTTGATTTTTTTTACTTGATATACTTATTTCCTATTAGTCATACAAACATGAACATGAAAAAATCATTGACGGTTATAAAAGCAAAATAACTAAAGAGCAATAATTAAAAAAACAAAAAAAAACTTCCAGCTCATAACTCTGAAGAAGACGATACATATACACAAGGGAGAGAGAGAGCCACAACACACAAATCAGAGATTATGAGTCAAACAAAATCGAGAAAAGATCAGATTCAAAACCTTCACAAAAACAAAACCAAAAAACCAATTATTGAAATCTTAATGAGATCTATCGTGAAGCCGATGTTTGGAGATAACCTAGCAACGTTCGGATCAAACATGGCGGCTCTGTTCTTCGTCTGGTCAACTCTCAAAAGATACTTCCCTCGACATATCCAACACTTCCTGTTGAGTGCAATTCAACGAATACCTGTTTTCAAGAAACTTTCAGACAAGATCTTGAACTTGTTCTCACCTTACGCTTACATCAGGTTCAGAGAAATCGAAGAGTATAGATACAACTACGCCTACGCAGCTGTGAAGACCTACCTTGAAGCAAAAGTTAACTCTGAAGTGGAGAATCTCAAAGGGGACCAGGTTAAGGAGAACACGAGTTTGGATTTGAAACGTGACGATGTTAAAATCGAAGAGGAGTATGAAGGAGTGAAGATGTGTTGGGAGTTGTTTAGATGTGCTAAAGGGAAGAAAGTTTGTAGGCTTACTTTTCATAGAAGTAATTGGGAGGTTGTGACTAGGTCTTACTTAAGCTACGTTGTTGAAGAAGGGAAATCGATTGAGGCAAGGAATAAGAAGGTGAAATTGTTTATGAATAACCCTAGTTTGCATTGGAAACTTAGTATGAAATGTCTTTGGAGTTGTATTGATTTCGAGCATCCTGCAACGTTTGAGACAATGGCGATGGATCTTGAGAAGAAAGATACGATTTTGAGTGATCTTTTGGCGTTTAGAGATGGTAAAGAGTATTATGACAAGATTGGGAAAGCTTGGAAGAGGGGTTACTTGCTGTATGGACCTCCAGGGACAGGTAAGTCCACAATGATTGCGGCTATGGCAAATCTTATGAAGTATAATATCTATGATCTTGAGTTAACTTCGATAGAGAACAATTGGGAGTTGAAGAAGTTGTTGATAGCAACGACTAGTAAATCTATCATTGTGATTGAGGATATAGACTGTTCCTTGGACCTCACGGGAGAGAGGAAAGATAAAGATGCAAGAGGCGATAAAGAAGGGAAGAAGAATGCGGTTACGCTCTCGGGTTTATTGAACTTTATAGATGGGATTTGGTCGGCTTGTGGACAGGAGAGGATCCTTGTGTTTACAACGAATCACTTGGGGAAACTTGATGAAGCTTTGATTAGAAGAGGTCGGATGGATATGCATATAGAACTATCTTATTGCACATTTGGTGCATTCAAGATTCTTGCCAAGAACTATCTGAATCTTGATCATCATATTTTGTTTGGAAAGATTGGGTCTTTGCTTGAAGAAACGAAGATAACTCCGGCTGATGTTGCGGAGAATTTGATGGTTAAAGATCCTCAAACCGAAGCTGATGGATCACTCAAGGGTTTAATCCGAGCTTTGGAGAAGATCAAGTCGAACCAAATAGCTTTGGAAAAGACTAAGAGGAGCCCAAGAGATTAACCAAATTTAACTATTTAAACAATGAGAATCTGCTATTTATAAGTTAATGGTACTTAGCTGCTTTGATATTAGTGGTTTGTTATGTTGTAGTCACCAGTTATAGCTAAGATCGAACTTCATTAGCTGCTTTGATGCAAAACATTTTGGCACATCGTTGCCACATGCTTGATGCAGAAATATGTCTTGTATTTAAGATGACTTATTTTTTAAATAAGTTAAGAGTCGAGAGACAAAACATTTTGGCAAGATCACATATCTCAAATTCTGAATTAAATTAAACTAAAATTTCATAGTTGATTTGGTAATTAATCCAATTCGAAAGAAAATAGTATAATTTAGAATTTAAAGTATCAACAAGTCTATATAATGAACGAATAAAAATATTATTAAACTTTTTTGAGTAAAGCTAAACTGCTCTACCAGATTGGAGAAATTAGGCTATTCAGCAATATTTTTATACCCATTTCGGACACTGAACGGGATCACTTTTCGAGTCACCGGGTCATCGGTCAAATCAGATCGACCACCGAATCAATAGAATATTGATAAATATATAATAATATGTAATTTTTAATAAATAAACAAATATTACAATGAATTATTATAATATAAGAGCATTTGAAGTATTATATTTTATTATGTTGATCATAAGACAAAAAAAAAATATTGAGAACAATTTATTATTATAAAATATGACGTGTTCATAAATATTATAAATAAAGACCAAAAAAGATAAAAACAGAAATAATTAGTTTATTGTGTTTAAGTCGGAAAAAATATAAAGGGTAAGTCGAATATACGCGTTTTAAAAAAATTTAAAAGTTATAAATATAACTGTAAAATATTATTTTATTCTTAAAACCAAATATTTTATTTGTATCAAAAGTGTTCTAAAAGTATAAAAAATATACGTATTTTGAAAATTTATCTTGACCCGTAGCCCGGTGTACTGGTCGAACCGGCCGGGTGGCGGGTTAATAGCGAGTTTTTTTGGGTTTTCCAGTTTTTAAATCACCGGTTTTTAGCATGAAACCCAAACTGGAATAGCACCCAGGTCCTAGATCAACCGGTCCGACCGGCCGGGTCGGTCCGGGTTTCAAAACACTACTATTCAGTAAATAAAATATAAGGAAATTAAGAACTTTTGACATATATGTAATTTCATGGATCAAATGGTTAAATAGATGGATTATGTAAACATAGCTTTTTGTTCTAATAACTTTTTATCATAAAATTATAAGAATTAATTAATTGCATGAATTCAATAAATTACATAATAAAAATTTTTAAAGAAAATTATAAAATTATAAAAAATATGTATCACACATGCAAGAAAATTAAACATCAAATAAGTTATAAGTACAAAAAAAAACTCCAAAGAAATATGGATGAACAGATGTGATACAATATATTGCAGGGAAAAAATGAGAATTCAAAAATAAAGATTGTTGCATACATGCAACTTTTAAGATAATATAATTTATGCATGAACACGAGATCATCATCAACGTTAACTTAGTGTTAGTGAGTTAAATAGGCAAATCGCTGAAAATAAAAGTGTCAAAAGATGATCTTAGATACAAAATATTAAGAGCAGGTCCCGTACTGGGTTAAAGTCCAACAAACATGTGCTTTAGGCAAATGTGAATTAGTTGTAGTTTAGTGATTTAGTCCATCCTTTTGACCTAAGAGGTGCCGAGTTCGAAACTTATAATTATAGATTTTGACAAATTTGATTATAATTAATATTTAATGGACCTTATCATTAGGAGACATAATTATGATACGTTAGAGCAATGTATATGTTTTCCAGATTTCACATCATGGTGAGAAGAAAAACAAATGGCGTATTATAGATTTCAAATATGTTAATAAATTTGTAATATAGTATTTTTAATTTAATTTACTTAAATTTTATAAATTCATCCATCAGATGGATCCGAATCTAATTATATATATGATTTAGTGTCAGAATTTTACACAAGAATATTTTTAAAAGGAATAATATATGTCGCTGCCTTTTAAATGGGTTTTATGTTGCATGTATTGAGCCTATATTAATTTAGTACGTTTACGTGAGAGTAGCACATCAGATGAATCAAAGAAGGTGAGACTCACTATCATAATCTAAGCCACAAAATTCAGAATGAGTTGATTTCTATGTTAGGATCTGAAGTTAAACGTATGATCATAAAAAAAATCAAGATGCAAAGTATTATTCAGTTATTCTCGATTGTACTCCTGATCAGAGTCACAAAGAGCTAATGAGTTTTGTTATCCGATGTGTGGATGTCTCCGCAGCTTCGACCCGAGTTGAAGAATTTTTCATGACATTTTTAGAAGTTGTTAGAAAAAACTAGGGAAGAACTTTTTGAGTTGCTTTGTGATACATTGGCTGATCTCAATTTGAATATTGATGATGTGAGAGGACAAGGGTATGACAATGGATCCAATATGAAAGGAAAACGCAAAGGAGTACAAAAAAGACAGTTTGATATCAATTCAAGAGCATTTTTCACGCCATGTGGTTGGCATAATCTTAATTTGACACTTTCTGATATGGCCAAATCATCTGAAAAAGCGTTTTTATTCTTTGGGATAGTCCAGCGCATATACTGCTTGTTTTCATCATCTACATCTAGATGGGAGCTATTCCAAACGATGGTAGGAGGTCTTACACTTAAGCCATTATCAGAGACTCGTTGGGAAAGTCGGGTTGAAAGTGTTCGAGCAATTCGATTTCAAGCTCCGAAAATAAAAGCTGCTTTACAGTATTTGGCTAAAAATTGTGATGATCCTGCAGCTCGCAACAATGCCGATGCTCTTGCGACAAGTGAAACTCATGGAATTGGAGGGTTCGAGTTCTTATTTGGTATGGTTATTTGGCATAATATTTTATTTGCCGTAAACACAATAAGTAAGGCTATGCAGTCAGCAGATATTGGTATTGATACTGCTCTTGTTCAGCTAAAGGGGTTGGTCTCATATTTCCAAAATTACAGAGAAACTGGTTTCGAAGAAGCAAAAGCGGAAGCTAAAGAAATTGGAGCCCAATTTTCCAGTGAAAAGAAAGCGCATCATTAGAAGGAAAAAACATTTTGATGAAGAGATGGAGAAAGATGATGAAAGTGTGATGCTAAGCGAGGAAGAGAATTTCAAAATTGATTATTTCATTAGAATCCTGGATCAAGCTATAATGTCTCTTCAAGTGAGGTTTGAACAATTTGAAGAATATGGCAAACTTTTTGGATTCTTGTTTGATTTGAGAAAGCTCAAAACAGCAACTTATGATAGCTTAAAAGCATCATGTATCAACCTTGAAACTTCGCTTAAACATGGAGAGCATTCAGACATCGATGGGAATTATTTATTCCTAGAGATCAAAGTTTTAAGAGAAACTTTAACTAGTGAGATCACGAAAGCTGTTGAGGTATTAGATTTTTTGAAAAAGTTTGAAGGTTGTTATCCAAATACATGCATTGCTTACAGAGTGATGTTAACAGTTTCGGTTTCCGTCGCCTCAGCGGAAAGAAGTTTTTCCAAGTTAAAGTTGATCAAATCTTACTTACGATCAACCATTTCGGAGGAAAGATTGAATGGTTTGGCTATCTTGTCAATTGAGAGAGATATGGCTGAAGAGCTCGACTATCCAAGTTTGATGGATGATTTTGCTGAAAAAATCGCAAGAAGAGTAATTTTTAAGAAATAGTCGATTTTTTTTTTTGGATTGTTTTTTGGACAATTTATGTTATGGTATCAACTTTGTTTTTGAAACTATGTTTTTTGGATGATTTTGATTACGTTTGTAATAGAAGAAATGACCCCCATTTTTGTTTTGCTTAGGGCCCCCCGATTTTCAGGGCCGGTACAGCTCTTATGTAGAGAGCTAGCTACAACACCTAGGTTAAGAGAGAATATGTACATTCATAATTAAGTAGATAAAAGAAAACAGTGTATTTAGAATTTAAAGTATCAACAAATCTATAATAAACGAATAAAAAATTATTAAACATTTTCGAATGAAAAATTAGGCTACTTAGCAAAAATAAATAAAAATTTAAACAATGTAATTAATAACTTTTAAATAGAACACATAACCCTAATCATAATTACCCCATAAAGATAAACCTAATATTTTAGATCTACGAAAGATTCAATAAATATAAAGTTTGCATAGATTATTTAACTCGGCCCAACCCATGACGAGTTTATTATTATGTGGTTCATATTTGGCTAGGACTCGAGAGTACTCATCGATCAGCCTGACATGTTTGGTTTTTTTTTTTTTTTTCAAAAATGAGTCTGAAACGGGATCTAAGAGGAAACGTCCAATCACATACGCTCCTTGTCTCGGTTTCAGTGGACCTAAAGTACTTAACCACTCCTCTAAATGTCACAGTCCGTGACTGCATAATATGAAAGATTATTGTTTATTTTTATAATAAAAGGTTTTTAATAATGAACTCGAACCCGAAAAAAAAACCCGAATTGAATTTGACCCGATTCAAACTTTTAAAATATCTAAATAAATTTATAAAGTCGAATATCCTAATCCAAATCCGATCCGAATCGATAACCGAATGGATACCCGAAATACCTGAAATATAATTATATATATATATATATTATATTTAGCCTTGATATAACTTAATTATCTAAAATTACAATTATAAACTCAAAGATATCAATTATTTCAAGACCAAAATAGCTAAAATATCCGAAAGTTTTTAGTTATATTTGTAAAAAATTAACCAAATTTTATTCAAATTTAACAATTTTTTTTTAATATTTCGGATATTCTGAAGCCAATCCGAATCCGAATGGATCCGTACCGAATCCGATCCAAAAATATAAAATATCCGAATAGATCTTATACTTTTAAATCCAAAAATTCAAAGTATCCGATCTAAATCCGAATAGATACTCGAATTTTCATCTTAATTTATGATTTTTGATTCTTTATTTGTATTTTTAGAAAGCAACTACCCATTTATAATATTTTATATTTTACATTAAATTATATGTTTTTTATTTTGTGAAAGTGAAATATTTAATTGTCATTAATCTAAGCTTACGTCAGGTCAAATAGTAAAAGGTACTAGAAAATTTGGTTTCGAGTCGGCGATACCTTTAAAATAACCAAACTTCTTAAAGAGGATTTAAATTGAACAATATATTATCCAATGTATTCTTGCTTTTTAAGGCTCAACGTGGTTTTCAAGAGTGGACAAATTATTACTTATGCAATTGAGGTACCTGGATTGAATGAGTTTTTTTGTTCATTTATATATGCATCAAATTTTAAAAATAAAAGAAAGGAGCTCTGGAGAGATATTAAGAATCATCGAAACTCTGTTTTATTTCGAGGGAGACCATGGCTCCGCTGTGGAGATTTTAATGAGATTCTTGGTATGGATGAGCATTTGAATTCAGTTTCATCAATGGTCACGCCGGGTATGACAGACTTTCATGAAGTAATAAGACATTGCTCATTTCTAGATATGGCTTTCCATGGACCTCAATTCATTTGGTGTAATAGGAGGGAAATGGGTTAATTTGTAAGAAGCTGGACCGATCTCTTATTAATGATGTTTGGTTATAGCTTTATCCACAGTCGTATTGTGTGTTTGATTCTGGAGGATGCTCAGATCATTTACGGAGAAGAATCAACTTAAATGGTCAAGTTCTGAGGCCGAATGGACCGTTTAAGTTTACTAATATTATTGCCTCTATGCCTGAGTTTATGACAAGAGCGGAGTCTTACTGGTCTGCATCAGAACCTCTTTTTCAATCTACATCAGCAATGTTTAGATTTTCAAGGAAGCTCAAGCTCTTAAAGCCAATTCTTCGACAGCTGAGTCGGAGTAAATTCAATGATTTATCTCGTCGTGCATCTGAGGCTTATGATGACATGTGTGCTTGTTAAATGGAGTCTTTGACATGTGTGGATACTCAAGCAATTGAAGCGGAGTCTTTAGCATATGCTAGATGGGAAAAAGTATCGATATTGGAGGAGAATTTTCTTAGACAAAAATTAAAGTTTCATTGGTTGAAGGTGGGAGATAAGAACAATCGGTTCTTCCATAATGCAGTTAAGGAAAGGCTAGCTCAGAATTCCATTAAGGACATTTTGAACCAAAATGATGTGAGCTTATCGAGTCAAGAGGACATCAAAGAGGAGGTTGTTCGTTTCTTTAAGGGCTTGTTGACATCTAGGCCAGCGGGTTACATGGGTATTTCGGAGGGAGTTATAAGTGAGTTGATAGAATTTTGTTGTTCAAATGAGGACAGAGATAGTCTGATTGGAGAGGTTTTGGATAACGAGATAAAAAAATATTTTGTTCTCTATGGCGTTAAATAAATCTCCAGGACCAGATGGTTACACGGTGGAGTTTTTTAAGGAGGCATGGCCAGTCAGTGGGAAAGAATTTACAGTGGTAATTCAATCCTTCTTTACCTCTGGTTTCTTGCCTAAGGGATGAAATTCAACAATTCTGACTTTAATTCCAAAGACGACTGAAGATCAAATAATGAAATATTATAGGCCTATTTCTTGCTGCAATGTTTTGTATAAAGTCATTTCGAAAATTCTTGCTAACTGTTTTAAGGATATTCTTCCGAGTTTCATTCCTCCAAATCAATCTGCATTTATAGAAGACAGGTTGTTGATGGAGAACTTGTTGTTGGCATCAGAGCTAGTTAAAGATTACCATAAGGGAGAATAACTCACCTAGATGTGCTATGAAGATTGTTATAGCCAAGGCTTTTGACTCTGTTCAGTGGGAGTTTGTGACAAATATTCTTACTGCTTTGCACTTCCTGCCAAAGTTTATACATTGGATAAGGTTGTATATATCTACTCCATCATTTTCTGTCCAAGTAAATGGAGAGCTAGCTGGTTTCTTCCGAACTGAGAGAGGGTTAAGGCAAGGTTGTTCACTCTCTCCGTACCTTTTTGTTATATGTATGAATGTTCTTTCTAAGATGCTTGATAAAGCTGCGGTGGAGGGTAAACTAGGGTATCATCCAAGATGTAAAAACCTCAAGCTTACTAACTTATGTTTTGCGGATGATAGGTTTTTGCTGGTGGGAAAACACGCTCGATGGAAGGAATTTTTGATGTTTTCACAGCTTTTGCCAAAGTCTCGGGTTTAAACATTAGTCTTGAGAAGTCCACGCTTTTTGCAGCAGGTATTCCTCATGATACAAGGGAGTTAGTACTTGCTCAGTTCCCTTTTGATAGTAGGATGCTACCGGTTCGTTACTTGGAGTTACCACTAATGACTCGAAGAATGTCGCTTGGGGATTGTATGCCGTTGTTGGAGAAGATTAAAACTAGAATAAGCTCTTGGAAGAACATGTTTCTATTATATGTGGGTAGGCTTCAACTTCTAACATCAGTGATTGCAAGTCTCACTAATTTCTGGTTCTCTGCTTTTCGTCTACCAAGTGCATTTGTTAAGGAGTGAGTTGAATTAGGTTGTTGATTTTGGAACTGAGTATCAAGGGCTACTTTCTCACCGTGTTTCGGCCTTTCTCTAGTCAGGGCCAGATTTAAATCCGCGAAAAGCTAAATTATCCTGGAGAGACGTATGTAGACCAAAACAAGAAGGGGGTTAGGTGTGAAATCAATTGTGGAAGCCAACAAAATTAGTTGGTTCAAGCTGATATGGAGAATTGTTTCGGGATCTAATTCTTTATAGGTCAATTGGATACAACGGTCCCTAATTAGAACATGCTCCTTCTGGTCGGTAAGTGAAACTACAACTTTAGGGTCTTGGATGTGGAGAAAGCTCCTTAAGTACATATCACATGCTAAGGTTTTTCATCGAAAGGAGATTAAAAGTGGAATGCATTCCTCTTTTTGGTTTGATAATTGGTGTTCTCTAGGATGCATCCATGATATGTTGGGAGACAGAGATTTTATTGATTTAGGCATTCAAGCTCCACCCACGGTAGCAGAAGCATTAGCAACTCACCGTTGGAGAAGACACAGATTAGAGGCTCTGAATTCTGTTGAAGCGGAGCTAGAAAAGCTAAGGACACGAAAACCAAGTGTATGTATGGATACTTCTCTTTGGTGTGGTAAGGGAGGGAAGTTTAAGCCGAAATTCTCCTCAAAAGAAACCTGGCACCAAGTGCGAGAGGTAGTTCAACCTAAAGTATGGTACAAGGCAGTGTGGTTTACTCATGCAACCCCGAAGTATTCGTTTATTGTTTGGCTAGCAATGCATAACCTTTTAACTACATGTGAGAAAATGAGGGCTTGGAATGCATGTGTTGATCCATGATGCATATTTTGTCAGGCCCCATTAGAGAAGCTGAATCATATATTTTTCTCGTGTCGTTACTCATCGAAAGTATGGGAAAGGCTAGCTAGGAAACTATTTGGGCACAGGTATACAAACAGATTTAGCGACATTCTCCTTGTCTTGTCTGATTCTACTCTCAGTTCAACACCAAAGTTTGTGATGAGATATGTTTTCCAATCTTCAATCCACACCATATGGAGAAAAATAAATAGAGAAAACATAGGGAAATCTCGGTTCCTCCAAGCACTATATTAAAGAGTATAGATCGCATTGTTCGTAACCGACTCTCCTCGCTCCAAGCTCAACTTAGTGAAGGCCTACAACTCTGGTTTGCTATAAGAAGTTGAAGACCTATTTGGCTTGTTCTTAAACTCTTTTGATATTTTTATTAAATTTAGTTGAAGTAAAACTAAAGATGCATTCTATGTTTTTTTTTTGTCATCTGAGTTTTTATTATTGAAACATGAACGGATACATGATAGGTTACATGATGGAAATACAGATGCTGGAGGAATAACTAAAAATCCCCAGAAACATAGCCCACAAAGGGAGACAAAGCTCCAACTTACAGGAAAAAACATAGAGATAAAAAAGTAGTCTAAAAACGCGAAATGAACAAACAAGGACTAAAAGCAAGAGCTCTAACTCAGTAGTCTTGCCAAAAGATCTCACTACCTCCCAGATGATCAAAGCCAACCACAGCGGACGAAACGAATCCGTTAGCAGTCAACGAAACCTCCTATAGTGAAGCCAGAGTACCTCCCAAATAAAATGATCCTAGACTTCATATCCGGCCAGAAGAGATAACAACTCAGAGAAAATGACCCACAAATCTTCCAGAAATGGCGATATCGAGCAATGTTGAGCAACACGAAAAATTAACACCTCAATAAAAGCCTCTGATCTGACCAGACCTCGATCAGGTTTTGAGTGTAGAGACAAAGAGCGAGACAAAACTCTAACCGATGATGCCAAACTCGACGAAGAACGACAATAAACCGAAACGGGGAGCTCCAATAAAGACCAACCAACAACTGGAGAGAAAAATGAACAAGACCGTAGAGAAAAATAGAGAGCAAGCAAGTCTTTGCCAACAAAACGGACTAGCACAATGACCGGAGAATAAGAGAATAGTATTCGTTCAAACCAGACCAAAACAATCTATCGAGAAAGAGCTCACAACAAAACACCAACCACTCAGATCAAGACTAAATCTAAAAATGAGACCACCCTAAGCACAATCAACCGTAGAACAAGCCTATACCGAGAAACAATTAACCACTAACGCCAGACAGAAAGACCTGGACACTGAAGCAAGAACAAGCAAGGTCGAAAACAGAGATTAAAGACAACCTCAGAAGCAGCCGAGACCCACCACCTCACAACCATAACCAGATCTGATGCCTAGCTTCGTCATCAAGCATTGGTGACTCCATCGACGACACTATCGTCTCTAAGTCTAAGCTAGATCCGGTGACCATGCTTTCTCCTTGACACCGAAAAAGAAAGAAACAAAGAACAACAAAGAAAATACTTAAGATGATCGACACCGGTGCTAGAGGAGCCACTGGTGCTGGTCAGATCGGAAAACAGAGATACGGCGTTCTAGAGTTTCACGAGAGAGAATTTTCATTTTTTCGCTTTTGTTGAAAATGCATTCTATGTAATACAAGTTTTTTGATGAATATAATTTTATATTCATAAAAAAAAATCTTCCTTTTTAAGAAAGTTGGATATCAAAATACTTAGTCCACCTTTACGACAAAAAAATAAATAAAAATATTTAGCCCACCACTACAAGTCTACAAGTCAATTTAGAAATAAAACAATGGAGTACACATAAGATTCTTTTTGGCCTCTACTTGTAAACTAGTGGGGTTGTCTATTTCTTCTATAAGGAAGGACCCTTTTAATATAAAAATTAAAAAATATTGTAGACATAAAAAAACTGATGTTGAAAAAACACATTTGAGTTTTTCAATCCTTGCAATTTCCTACTCTTTTTGATTTTTGTTTCTTATATGATATTTTCATATAAAATTTCGTCATTAGGTAGTTTCCAAGTGAATTTCGCCATTAGGTAGTTTCCAAGTGATCTCACATTCGCATACGCAGACAAAAAAATCATTAATGTAATATTGACAGAGACTTTTCCACAATATTTTATTAATAACTTAATACACACATTTAGAATATATATATATATATATATATATATATATCATTTACCTCCTATGTTACCTGAACCACCATTTTCTTCCCCAACATCATCTTTTCATCTCTCATCAAAATCTCAACTCAGAAAGCTTCCTTACAACCCAAGAAACCTCTTCCAAAGCCCTAAAACATGGCGACGATGGGTCAATTATGGACTAACACAGGCTCTGCTCTAGCAACCCTAATGTTTATATACACAATCTTCAAACAATGTTTCCCTCACTTCAGCGACAACATGGAACCATTCCTTCAAAGACTCGTCGGTCGCTTCTACCCTTACATCCAAATAACATTCCATGAATACAGCGGAGAGCATTTCAAGCGAAGCGAGGCTTACTTAGGGATCCAAAGTTATCTAAGTAAAGACTCTTCTTCTCGAGCCAAGAAGCTCAAAGCCAACACAATCAAAGGAAGCAAGTCTCTTGTTCTTAGCATGGATGATAAAGAAGAGATCACCGATGATTTCGAGAACGTTAGGGTTTGGTGGCAGTCGAAGAAAGAAGGAATTGCTAGGCAATCATTCTCGTTTTACCCTGCTTCAGATGAGAAGAGGTATTACATGTTGAGGTTCCATAGACGTGACCGAGAAGTAATCATAGAGAGGTATCTTGAGCATGTTATGAGAGAAGGGAAGACGATAGAGCTAAAGAACAGAGAAAGGAAGCTTTATTCGAATACTCCAGGACAAAGCCATGGAAATCAAACAAAGTGGAGTCATGTAACTTTTGAGCATCCTGCAACGTTTGATACTTTAGCTATGGAAGAGAAGAAGAAAGAAGAGATCAAGAGGGATCTTGTTAAGTTTAGTAAGAGTAAAGATTATTACAAGAAGATTGGGAAAGCGTGGAAGAGAGGTTATCTTTTGTTTGGACCACCTGGAACTGGAAAATCAACTATGATTGCTGCGATGGCGAATTTCTTGGAGTACGATGTTTATGATCTTGAATTGACAACGGTTAAGGATAATACACAGCTGAGAAGGTTATTGATTGAGACTTCAGCAAAATCGATTATTGTGATTGAAGATATCGATTGTTCTCTTAATCTCACGGGACAGAGGAAGAAGAAGGAAGAGGAAGATGAAGATGGAGATGATAAGAACACAATGGAGAAGAAGATGATGAAAAATGAAGGTGAGAATAAAGAGAGTAAAGTTACTTTATCAGGGCTATTGAATTTTATTGATGGGTTATGGTCAGCTTGTGGTGGTGAGAGGATTATTGTGTTTACTACAAACTTTGTGGACAAGCTAGATCCGGCTTTGATTCGGAAAGGAAGAATGGATAAACATATAGAGATGTCGTATTGCGGCTTTGAAGCGTTTAAGGTATTGGCGAAAAACTATTTGGATGTGGAGGAAAGTGAGTTATTTGAGGAGATAAAGAGGTTGCTTGAGGTTGAAGAAATCAAGATGACACCTGCAGATGTTGGGGAAAATTTGTTGCCGAAATCAGAAGGGGAAGGAGCTGAGGCTTGTTTGAAGCGTTTAATCGAATCTTTGAAAGAGGAGAAGGAAGAAGCAAACAGAATGGCCGAGGAAGAGGCGAAACAGAAGAGAGAAGAGGAAGAAGAAAGGAAGAAAATAAAAGAAAATAAAGCAGAGTTAGAGGCAGAGAAGGCGAAGAATAAAAAGATTGAAGAAAATGGTGAAACAGAGCATCGAATTTGAAGGAAGAATTGTAGTATTGTTCATTTTATGAATGCTTTAGGTTTCATTTAGT
Source organism: Cardamine occulta (assembly GCA_028015245.1). Classification (NCBI taxonomy): domain Eukaryota; kingdom Viridiplantae; phylum Streptophyta; class Magnoliopsida; order Brassicales; family Brassicaceae; genus Cardamine; species Cardamine occulta. The sequence continues at coordinate 5,045,536 of CM051378.1, forward strand.
TAATCAGAAGATTATGAACTTTGTTCAGCCATGTATCATGAAAAAAAGAAAACTTACGTATAGCCCAAGAAACAGAGATGACATGTACATGAATAAACCTAGCACTAAACTCTACAATTATATAATATATATAATAGGGAAACAGAGTCTCATATCTGTTTTAGTCCCACCACAAAACCCAAAATATTGTGGTAACCATTAACCAAAAGACCAAAAACATGGCTTTTATAGAGAACATATTGGCAAACACTTCGGCGAAATTGCTTTATTTTCACATGTATGCTTTGTTTATATAAGTGGGCTATAGGCCCAAGATAATCAGAACCAAAATGGACTCGAGATTATGATTTTATTATTGACTGATGATACATTGCATAATTTTAAAGCATAATTTTTTTCAAAAAAATGAAAACAAAGCAAATCATTAGAAGAAACATAAATAATGGTAATAAATACCTTGAAGGAAGTGTGGTATTATCATTGGAAGAAATATTTCTAGTAGATTAATTAGTCAAATTCTAGATTAGACTCTTTATTTGCTTAAGATGCTATTTAAAACAAATTCATAAATATAAAAAAATAGTTAGCTTTTTTGAAGAAATTGAAGTCAACGACTAATAATGTCATAATGCATCTTGTACTAAATTCGAACATTTTTTAATCAACGACAAACATTCAAATATAATTGATAATGTATGTTTGGAATTATTACAACTTGTTTGGAAATTACACGTACACATGTATCAAAAATTTTATCACCTTCATATATAAGAGGTAATAATTTATAAATTTATTGAGAAACTAAAAAAGTGGGTGTCACGTTGGATTTTATAACACGTTGTTGCATAAAGCAAAAGCGGATTCACACTGGGAGACTGTCTAGATGTTCAATGACAAAGGAGATGACAGGGATGAGGTACACATGGCACTGGCTGAAAAAGAAGAGGAAAAAATGAGGAACGCAATGGAGCTCATGAAAGAGGCAAAAAAAGCGGCAAATCAGATTAGGGAGACAAGTACAGCAAACAAAGAAAAAGCTGCAGCAATTCACAAAATCGTGAATGGGAATTAGGAGGGTAAGGTTTATAAGTTGTTTAGCAAGTATCTTTAAGGTTTAATAACTAGTTTAGCAAGTATAGCGCCATGATGTTTGAGCTTTTATCTTTAAGGTTTAATAACTAGTTAGCTCCATGATGTTTGAGCCTTTATCTTTAAGGTTTATTGTGTGTACTTTGGTTTAACTTGGTTTAATAAGATCTTTCTCCTACAAGTTTACGTTTCATTTTTTTCTATTCTGGTCATATATCAGCATTAATATTTGCTATTATGTGAAAACTGAATATTTGGGAGAATGTGGTGGATTTTGATTTTAAAGAGATAATTGGTGAGATTTAAAAAAGAAAAGAAAAAAAAGAAAAATAAACAACTTATCATCGAGAAGTTTAGAAGCGAGAGAAGTTATTGAGCCTGTGTTATAGCCTATAGGAAAAGGTAGTGGCAGTGGAAGATTCTATCGGAAGAAGGTTTGAGTGTTGACTAAAAGTTGACTAAAAAAGAGAAAAGAACACGTGGACGAACGAGATGTGTCCAAGAGATAGTTTGTTACGATTAAAAGCAAACACTCAGAAAGATTCATTTTCATATCGTGAATTGTAAAGTTGTTTTAATTTTCGTTTTCTCTCTGTAATTCCATCATTGTAGAAGCTTTGCATGGGTGAAGTCTAATGAACAATTGCTTGATTTGATTTCTAATAAAGTGATTCCATTATCTGGGGTTATTATCCATTCAAACTTATTCCACAAGACTTTATTAACAACAAGAAAGGTAAAAGAAAACTAGGAATTCAACTAAAAGAAGATTAAAAAGGTCATATGGAAATTGAGTTTGAAGCTATCAATCACATTCAAGCCACTAGGAATGGTAGAATATAGTAAAAGGAATGAGCTTGAATAATTCAAATGGCATACGCTTTACAGTCAAACAACATCCGCCATCAATGGACCAAGCAGTTTTTGAAAGAACAGCAATATCTGAGAAGCAAGATCAAAAAACACAATCAGCTTCATGAATTAAAGTAGCCAACCTTGACCAGATCTTCCCCTGTCTTGAAACACAACTCTGTGAACCAATTATGACATTTTGAGGAAAGGCTATTTATTATTCTCCTTCTTCAAAAAACAATAAGCTTCAGGCTTGACAAAGATGTTTAGTGCTCAACCATAGCAACAATTTCAGTGGCATAAAGCCAACATACTACGATTTGAGCTATCAGTCTCAATCCTTGAAAGCTCCTTATCCGCAAAACACCAATTTCACAAACTCAAAAGACTAAGCAATCAGCTGATTCTCTATAAATCGCAAAATTAAAATTCTCCCCCTGTCTAGATGATTCTGATGCCTAAAACTATCTTTTGAATCCTACAGCAACAAACAATTCCAGAACCTAGATTCTTAAAGTGAAGACAGATCTTCGACGAAGATATTGATGAAATCGATGGAACAATCGATCAATCAATAAACAAAAGAACTACACAGATCAATCGCAATCGCTCTGAATCGCAAATCAAACAATTGAATCAGAATGAAGAATGACCAATAAGTTGGAGCGATTGACGTTATTGAACCGAAAACCGGTCTAGACTAAGGAGATTTCAAATGAATATGTATAGTTTGGTTAGATACGGTTTACTTGATTTATTGTAAATAGGCTTGGTTTACTTTCGGTTAATGTAACTGTATATATTGATCCGTTTGTAACACATGTTCACAATTCTTTTGGTTCATGATGACGATTAGGTTCGAAGGGCGTGTAAACAGTTTAACCGTTTAACATGCAAAAAGAAAAGAAAAGTAATCTAACCATAAGTTAGCTCAATCCGTATATTCGTCGGAAAATGTACAACACGTATGATTTACGCTCAAAGTTCGAAACAAAATAACTCCAAATTATTACAACTTGTTTGGAAATTACACGTACACACGGTATCGAATTTTTTATCACATTCATATATATATATATATAAATTGTAATCATTTATAAATTTATTGAGAAACTAAAAAAGTGGGTGTCACATTGGATATAACACGCGCGTTCACATCACACGGTTCTTTATTTGGACAAACACATCTTTTATCTTATTCCCTACGTTGTGGAAAATGTGGCCAAAGCTGGTATGCAAAATTCCACTTGGAATACGTAAAGATCACATGGAGATTTATTGGAGAAGGAAGATCACAAGAAGAAAGATCGGAAACTTCGTAAAAGTAAACGTTAGTCCATAACTCATAAAGCTTGGAAATATATATCAATATTTCTTTCTTTATGTAACAAAATTTTCTAGATCAATAAGAGTTTGCAATATTTGGTGTGATATGATGTTTAAAGATTTGATATGTTGAATGAAAACTGATAAAAAAAAAGTGGTGTAGAGAGTGTGAATATAAGTTTTAACCTAATCCTTATGAAATATCTCAATAGACCGACCAATTTACTCTATTGGACTTGATTAATCACTTATATCATGCATTTTTTTACATAACTTTAATCATCCACTACAAATATATATATATATATATATATATAAAGAATTTGTTCAGAAGGATTTTAGGCAACTTTAAAAAATGCATGCCAATTACAAGTAATCCTCTGAAAGCTATATATATATATACGAACCTAAAAAGCTTATTAGACAAAATTTATATTATTGGCAAGAAAGGAAACAAATTGAAATTAACACCAACAATAAAAATCGATGAACAAGGTACATACATGAGTGAAGCTATGAAAAATCTTAATTAACTGAACCAGTACCAAAAAAAACTTATTAGACAATAATTATATATATCCCAAGATTATAAATGAAACAAATCTAAACTTCAACAAGAAAATCTTCTGAAAGAAGTAGATAATGAGTCAAAAAATATGGAATATAAGTTCTTTTAAAATTTATTTTGATTATAATAATGATGATGATGATGATGGGAAATACTTTTGGTTCAAGCTTGGCGAGTTTTTTCTTCTTGTGGTGAAGAGAGTGTGAATATAAGTTTGATATGTTGAATGAAAACTGATAAAAAAGTGGTGTAGAGAGTGTGAATATAAGTTTTAAGTTTTAACCTAATCCATATCAAATAAACTCAATAGACCGACCAAGTTGACTCTATTGGACTTGATTCATCACTTATATCATGCAGTTTTACATAACTTTAATCATCCACTACATATATATTTTAAAAGACTTTGTTCAGAAGGGTCTTAGGCAACTTTAAACCCTTTTTAACTAATTTTCTAAACAATAAATATTACAAGAGAGGGAAAGAAAATGTATAGATGCCGATTACAAGATAATCCTCTGGAAGCTCTATATATATATATGTACGAACCAAAAAAATTAGACAAGATTTATATTATTAGCAAGAAAGGAAACAAAATTGAAATTAAAACCAACAAGAAAAATCTATGAACAAGGTACATACATGAGTGAAGCTATGAAAATTCTTTATTAACTGAACCAGTACCAAACAAAACTTAGTAGACAATAGTTATATAAGTGTGACAAAAAAAAAGACAATAATTATATAAATCCCAAGATTAGAAATTTAGAAAATTAAAATAGATAATGAGTCAAAATATGGAAACTTCTATTTAATTGAACCAAATAAAGCTTATTAGACTTTCTCCTTAAAATAATTAACTTTTGGCATGTGGAAACAAAAACAATAATTTGGAAAATAGAATTACTAAACTTGGGGCCCAAGGACTTCTAAAGTCGACATATATACATCTTTTTCCATTTTTCTTGAATATACGCAACTTTTTCCACCTAATACAAACTACATATATATCCAAATACAACCCAACTCCAGATATCAAAAAGCAAAAGATTTTGATAAAATAATGATGATGATGGGAAATACTTTTGGTTCAAGCTTGGCGAGTTTATTCTTCTTGTGGGCAACTATTCAACAAATCTTCCCAGGCCATCTCACCATCGCCATTAAAGAGTTTCTTCTCTCCACAATCCAACAACTCTCTTTTGTCCAGAGGTTTTCAGACAGATCCATTAACTTCTTCTCCCCTTATGTCGAAATCAACTTCTCTCAATACGAAGATTTTCAATTAAACCACGCTTTTGCAGCCATAGAGACCTACCTTGGTGCAAAAGCAACTGATAAAGCCAAGCATCTAAAAGCAAGCCAGGTTCAAGAGAGTAAAGGCTTAGTCTTGAAACGAGACGAGACTAAAGTTAGAGATGAGTATGAAGGAGTTAATGTCTGGTGGGAGAGTGGAACCGATACCATAGGATTTAGAACATTCAAGCTCACCTTCCATAGACGCTCAAGAGATATTGTAACTGATTCTTACATACAATACGTTGTTGAAGAAGGCAAATCTATTCAAGCCAAGAACAAGAAGATGAAGCTGTTTACAAACAATCCTAGTTCTCAATGGGGTTCTAGCAAGCCTAGTTTTTGGAGATATATTGATTTTGAGCATCCCGCGAGTTTTCAGACTTTAGCTATGGATCCAAAGAAGAAAGAAGAGATTTTGAATGATCTTGTTGCGTTTAGCAATGGTAAAGACTATTACAAGAAGATTGGGAAAGCTTGGAAGAGGGGTTACTTGCTCTATGGGCCACCAGGGACCGGTAAATCGACAATGATTGCTGCGATGGCGAATCTTTTGAACTATAGTATCTATGATCTTGAACTCACAGCTATACAGAACAACTCAGAGTTGAGGAAGCTACTTACTGCTACTTCAAGTAAGTCGATTATCGTGATTGAAGATATAGATTGTTCTTTGGATCTTACGGGTAAAAGAATGAAGAAAGAGAGCAACTTGACGAGTCTAAAAGATGGAGAAAAGGCCAAAGAAGAAGACAAGAGTTTTGTAACGCTCTCAGGGCTTTTGAACTTCATTGATGGGATTTGGTCTGCTTGTGGACAAGAGAGAATTGTTGTCTTCACGACGAATCATTTAGCAAAACTTGACCCGGCTTTGATCAGGAGAGGGAGAATGGATATGCATATTGAGTTGTCTTACTGTACTTTCGAGGCGTTCAAGATTCTTGCTAAGAACTATCTTGATCTTGATTCTCATCCTCTGTTCAAAAAGATTGAGTCTTTAATGAAGGAAACAAAGATCGCACCAGCTGATGTTGCTGAGAATTTGATGAAGAAGAATCGTGAAATAGATGCTAATGGGTCTCTCAATGATCTTATTCAAGCTCTGGAGAAGAAGAAGAAGAAGAAGATTCAGCCAGCTCAACTAGATGAACAAAAGGACAAAAATCGCGGCAAGATGTTTAAAGCATTTCGAATGTTATTTTAAGGCTGATCCATGGTTAGTGTTTAAGTTTATAAGATATGACTCTCCATAACTGTTCTCTGTAGATGCTCCAATTATGGTATTATTGAAATATTTAGCATTTCATAATACAGTGTGAAATGCTGTCATAATACAGTGTGAAATTCTCTTCTCGGTGTTTTGAATTCTGTGGTGGTTATTCTGGTCAGGATATTTCGTTCATTCGAAAGGAGAACCTGAAGAAATAAAAGACAAAGCGCGTTACGAGATAATAGATGAAAACACAATACATCATTTTCAGCCATGAAGAAAATAACCAAATGTTTGTCTTTTTATGTGTATGTGACTTAGCGACGAACAGAACCGTGCCTAGTTTGATAAGGTCCTAAAGCGAGTTTATAAAATTGGGTTTTTAATATATTTCTTTTATAAAATAAATATAATATAATTTTTGAACAACATAAATTATTAAAAAAAACAATAATCTAAAACAACCTAAGACATCATCTTTCTCATCACGTTCACAAACACATTTGTCACTTTCATTAATCACTAGATAGTAATTAGAGGAAACCAAGTAGCAGCTCGGACATCCTTTATGTTGACAAACAATCTCTTAACATACGTGTTGGCCTCGTGTTTCCCTACTATATTAATATTGGGCCAAAATGGGACTTACTTAACTACTCAATGGGCTTGTTAGCATCTAAGCCTTTTATGATTTGTGTTTAGCTTTGTCTCCGTGAGGAGAGATTATGAAATTAGGAACTCTGCTTTTCTATAAATGAGAATGTTTTGTGATTAGTTTACCACTTGGGGAATGCTGGGAGCTTCTCCTTTTTATACCTTTCCCGCTCTGAATTCTGACCCAAAAACCTTGGTCAACATTGGATATCATATGAGTCTAATCTTGGATATCTTGAACCGTTTTTAATTCCAACCTATCTCGGTTCAATGTTTCAACGGGGTAACATGTTTTGATGAACAGAGTTGTAATTCAAAAACTGTTAGTAACCTCACGAACCACAGTTAAAAACAAACTCAATAATAGTTAACTAACTAACTACTGTATATAGGATTGGTTTGATTTTTTAACCGGGATTGAATGGTCTCCTGATCTGAAGCAGAGATTGGGTCAAAGAGATTTTAAAAAAGTGAAAGTCATGCCTACTTTAGTACTTTCTCATTGGTTGTTAGGAGAGAAAGGACTCTATTGCAGAACACAACTTTTAGTATGTTTAATTTCGAATCTAATCTATGGTCCTGTGGAATTTGTGTTATTGTGGTCTCTTCGGTGCTTCTCTTTATCGTCTCCTGGATTTTACGCGAGACTGGTGCTCCTCTCCTCGAGAAATTCCCTTGTACGATTCCCTGATCCATCAACTTCATCTCTGTCAATACAATTAGATGAATAGTCATTGTGTTTTTCGATGTTTCAGCTATAAATCAGGTTCCTTGAGCTTAAAAGAGATTTGATATTTAGAATTGAAAGTTGAAACCATCAATTTAGGAATCTGATCTTGTCAATTGAATTGCAATCCCACTCAAGTCGTTGAGTGATGGGCTTTGCTTGAACGTTTTCCCTTTCTTTTTTGATTCCAGAGGTTTGAATTTTGAGACATGAGCCCTTAGCTTTTAAAAATATGAATCTTTTTCCTATTTTGATTGATGATTGCACTAGAACTTCAGAAACCATATGATCTCTTTATATTGGTAACGCCAATAGTAATCTCAATCTGTGTTGATTTGGCTGCGTTTGAATTGTGTCTCCTTATGCTTGATCTAAGTTAGAGTTTTGAGCTTTGGGTATGTCTTTCCTTAACACTTGTGATACGGATATACCAAAGAATGGTATCAGCAGCAAGCCGTTCTTCGTGTAAGCTTTGGGAATTTCCTCTTCTTTGCGATATATGCTTTGATCATGACTGGTGTCAAGGACCAGAACGACAGGCGTGACTCATGGCACCACGGCGGATGGGGTTTGAAGATGATCGTCTGGTTTTTGCTTGTTGTCCTCATCTCCTCATAATTTCCCCACATTTGGTGTTCTCTCATTACAAATACCAACAAAGAAGTTTATGGAATTCTTCCTTCCTTTTTCTATCTGCTAAAAGACTGAGATTTGAAAGTTGTGGATTTTTCATCTCTTTAGAGGAAAAATTATTACTTCTTGTGCTTTTGGTTATACATGTGGCTAATCTCAGTGCTTGTACATTCTTTCAGGAATTATATCAAAATTTGGTGCTGGAGCATTTCTGTTGGTTCAAGTGGTCTTGTTGTTAGATGCTACACATAACTGGAATGATTCATGGGTTGAAAAGTATGAAAGGAAATGGTATGCTCAATATCTTTGCTATGCATTTGTCCTGTGTTTGTGCCATCATTCTGCTTTAGGCTTCTTTTGTGGAAGTATGGTTAATGATGATTTTCTGACTAATGGGGTTCTTTATGTAGGTACATGGCTCTGCTTGTCATATCAGTCGTGTGTTACATTGCTACGTACGCCTTCTCAGGAATCTTGTTCATCTGGTTCAACCCATCGGGTCATGATTGTGGAATTAATGTTTTCTTCATCGTCATGACGATGATCCTTGCCTTTGTTTTTGCTATTAGTGTTTTACATCCTGCGGTGAACTGCAGCCTTTTACCGGCATCAGTTATATCGGTTTACTGTGCTTATGTCTGTTGCACGGGTCTCTCTAGCGAACCACATGACTATGTATGCAATGGACTTCATAACAAATCCAAAGCAGTGAACGCAAGTACTCTCATCCTTGGGATGCTCACTACGGTTCTATACTCCGCCCTCCGAGCTGGCTCTTCCACTACATTCCTCTCACCAGCGTCTTCTCCCAGATCAGGTATTTCCCCAAGTTCTTCAATACGCCTAGGCATTAATTATTTCGGTTTTGTGAATAGTAAGTTTGAACTAGACGTGGATTTTTGTTTCTTCTTTTTTTTGCTGGAAACGTTATTTGCAGGTGGGAATAATGAAGCCGAGGCACGGCGTCTGAGTTACTCATACTCCTTATCTTTGCGCTTGCGAGCATATACGCCGCAATGCTTCTCTCGGGATGGACTGACTCATCAGATAGTGCGTCTCTGATTGATGTGGGATGGACCTCTGTCTGGGTCAAGATATGCACCGGTTGGGTCATAGCTGGACTCTACATATGAACACTCATTGCACCGCTCATCCTTCTGGAGAGGGAGTTCTACTAAAGGGGCATATCTGTTATTAGAGGGTAACACGTACATAGTCCGGTCCGGTGAATGTTATTTACATGTTTATATATGTATAGTCAAGACTCAAGTCACTTAAAATTGGGTATGGTCTTGTAATGGTAATGGTAATCTACATTATGAAAGTGCTAAAGATCACTCTTTGATGTTTTACTATAAATTTGACAATTACTCACCATTCAGCTACAGTTATAACTTGTTGATGTTTTTGCATTCCCAAAAGCTTGAAGAATACAATTTATCTTTAAGATTTTGTTTTCCACCCCAAAGCTAGTTCCACCAAGAGCTTGCAAAAAGTGCATTTCATATTTTGCTGTCTCAGTTTTCCCAGCTCCACTTTCTCCACTATGGAATTATAATATTCAATAAAATGGTCATATTAATATCAGAAATCACCTTCACATGTGCTCATAAAAAGTTGACAATAGAAAGCGTCGTACCTTATGATAATAGTTTGGTTCGAACAATTAAAAATGTAAATGTCATACAGTAACTATTTTAACAGCATGGAAAAGAAGTAAGTTTCACAGCTTCATGAAGAACGAAAGAGTGTGAAAGAATATGCTTGGGCTCACCTTATATCATCTCATCATAAACTGCATCTAGCACTGCATAAATATAAGGAGCATCAAAATTAAACGTGTAAAATGGGGGAAGCAAACTTTAATATTGCATTTGTCCAAACTAAACGTCTAATGAAACCATGATTCATGAGCAACGAAATAGGTCAATAAGACAGTAATTTGAGAGGTTTGTGGTTTGTTAAAAACCTTCACATACAACTGCATTAAGCACATAAATAGAACAATGTCTAAAGTTTCTTAGTACTCACTTTGATCATATGTAGATCCTTAGAGAAATCACTTTGATCATATGTAGATCCTTCACCGACCAACGCATAACCCCATCACTGTGATTAGATCTCTTAGTTGTGGATGCTGTATAAGGCTATTGAGCCTCAGACCTTTAGACAATGATGTGTTATGCTGATAGCCGTAAGGCTCTGCTGTGTTGTGCTAATAGCCGAAAGACTAAGTTGTGTTGTGTAGATAGCCGAAAAGCTATGTTGTGTTGTGCTGTTAACCGTAAAGGCCATGCTGAGTTGTGCTGTTAACCGTGGAGTTACGGTTAAGCTGTGTTGTTGGTTGTAGTATATGCTGAACCGTGTCATTAACATAGAAGTTGCTGAGCCGTGTTGTGGCTGTGAAGTTATGCGAAGCTGAACTGTTAGTGGTGGAGTGTGATAAGCTGTTGATCAGGGCAGTAGCCGAGATCATGTTAAGCCGACGGGAACGATTGATCCTAATCTGATCGACCTACCCAAAGCTGTTGTTGATTGTGGCTGATATTCTGGGTAAGAATATGTTGTGTTTGATATTCTAAGGATTGGAATATGGTGTGCTGAGACATTTGAGTGTAGAATCAGTTATGCTCGTGTAACCTTGCGAAGTTAGGTGGTTGGGAATTCGAGGGCCGGAATGGTTCTTGGTTGCTTAAAGAGAATATTGGGTTCTCTTGGAGGGTGGATTCTCCATCACTCGAAGGATAACTGGTTCTGAGAGTGAGGGTACGAATCATGAGCTTAGTGGCTTGGAGGTGAACTAAGTGAGGTCACTGGTGAGTGGATCTAGTGGTTGAGCTATCTTGGCCGGTGGTTGCCAAGATAAAAGAAAACCGATGTAAGATTGGTAGCTGGGTACATTTTGCGAGGGAATTGGAGTTGTCAGATTCAAAGATGAATCTATGTTAGTGGGGGAAAATTATAACGTCCGTGTTCTGGAAATGAAATTTGGAGTTATATAACGGAAGTTGGTTAAGGAAAGAAAATCGATGGTTGGTTTTATGCTGTCGGAATTAAGGAGTGGAGTGGGTTAATTCCAATTTTTGTTTAGGAAGGGTGAATTTCTGGATTAATATTAAACCAAGGGAGTTTAATTAAATTCTAATTAAATTCTAATTTTCTGGTTTGATTTAAGTAAATCGAAAATAAACCCTAAACCTATTTAAATGCTGAAATCGCAAGAAACCCTAGCCTTTTTTTTCTCTCTCTAAATTTCGTGGCCACATTGCTTGTGAGGGAGGAGGGGGCTGAAGCTTTGGTGAAGGGAGATGGAGACAGAACTGACAGGGCATGGTAGAAAAGATGTTCGACCGAGCAGATCGTTTCCAAAGGTAACAGAAATTGATGGAGTTGTAGCTAAGAGTTAGACCTAGATGTACCACTTTACGGATTTGGATTTGAGTTAATATCCTAAAGAATATTTGCATTTTCATGAGGTGTTCTGTTTCAGATGCGATTTGAACCAACATGGATTGAAATAGATATCGTGAGTTTATCTATGGTCGGATCATCATAAAACTTGGAGGTTAGCTTCAGGTCATCTAGGGGTTGAGTTTCAACGATGCAGATTGGAATTGGACGGTTATATTTTGATTCGTGACTCAATCTTTGAGGCTGATCATTTCTGTTATTTTCCAGATTTCTCCAATTTAGGTAGAATGTTGTTTCATTGATGTGATTGGCTGAAAGGTGAGAAAGAGGGGTTGTGGTTGTATTGTTGTGACCTTTAAGAAATCTTAGAAGTTCCAGAAAGTCTAGTTTTTGTGAGATTGGTTGGTTGTGTTCTCAGGAGACCGCGAAAAGACTATGGTGAGTGCAGTATCGTGGCTTATCTGAGGTTTTACAGATTATTCCTAGTCTAATAGATTTGTGCTAGGGTTTTATGTGATATTTTGTTGATTGACTGATTTGCTGAGTTGTTGATTTAATATTTGTGTTGAATTAAGTTAATTAATTAATTAATTAATTATTGTGAATTAAATTGCCAAAAAATGGTGGAATTAATTTATGTTAAAATAAATTGCCGAAAATTTGTTGAAATTAAATATATAAAGTTATTGCTGAATTAAATTAATTAATTAATTGTTAAAAATTAATTAATTGATGAAGTTGTTGTTGTGTGGTTGCTGAATCCTGTAAGCATATTTATTATGCTAGGAAACTATTTGTTGGCTTGTGTGTATAGCTGTGAGACGGGTTGATCGCCTCACAATATTTATTAAATACTGATACATCTCTTCGTAATGATGCAGTAAAAAGTTAGCTTGCTGGAGCTCGTGGGACAAAGGCTGCAGAAAGAGGATGATATATAGGGGTTGTTCTTTATTTATCTTATCACTGGTATTGTTTTTATGGTGATGAATTATCATGAACTTGTAGGTTGCTAGTTGATAATTATGCTGATGCAGTATGCAAATTTATGGAGTTAATTAAATTAATGTGATTTTCGTGAATTGTTTAAGTTAGTTTGTGTTGGGGGATTTTAATATGGGGAAATTGGGATTGAGTTTTAATATGTCAATTGGGTAGTATTTGCACAAACAATGTTTATGGGTAGTTTTCACTATTTCATAACAATTATATGCTTAACAAAAATTCATAATCACAGTTATGCCATTGGAGAAAAAAAACTCAAAAACTCAAAAATTTGATTTTGGTTTAATTTAAAAATAATTAAAATGTTGAAAATTAAATTGTTAAAATATCAATAGTAAAAAAAAAAATCTACTTTATCAATAACTCTGGTTGTTTTTCTCCGACCTGGTTCTTCTTCTCCGACAAGTTCAATATTCTCCGTTATTGTTAATCTTGTCAACTTTTTTCTCTTTTCTCTTTGTATAATTTTCATATTTTGTTCCCCTTTAATATGTTCAACATGGTTAATCTTGTCAAGAACTACCCTCTTGCGTCAACATCACACCAGTGTCTTAGATGTGTCTTCTTCACCTCATACTCATTCAACTCGTCTAATCTGGTGGCATACACCCGCCAATCACAGCTGCGGCTTATACATGAAGCCGTAATAGATTTTTCTGCATGTCAGCTGAAAAAAATCTAAACACTCTCTTAATAGCATATATTGACATCACCACCTTGAAGTGGTCTTTATCCTTGAACACCCTTCCTACGTATATATCGTCATCCTCACGATTCAAATCAACTTCATGGTGTTCGAATGAGGTTATTTCAACATCTTTGAACATTGGCAGTATATCCGCATATCCATATACCTCTGTAACACTCATTACTATTTTTAAATCTGACCAATCGTTATCCCTTACCATGCCACTACTCATACAAGGGGAGGGAGGATGAAATATATCATCATTTCCAGATATAGCAATATTTATCCCTTCATTCATCGCTGACCCACCATTATCACTCCTATATCTTCTAAAACAACTCACATTTGGGGGATCAAGAAAATCATCTTCCCATTATAAGAAATTAATCGTCTTTTTTTGCTCTTTTCCGTGGCCTCCCCTGTTGTGGACTCAATGTTTTTCTTTGTGGACTCTCATTTTTTTCCCTTTCCCTTGCCCTCTCCTGTGGACTCCCATATATAATCAGACTCAATGTTTATTGTTGTGGACTCGGATATTTTGTTTGTTCTCGTTCCCTCACCTCCCGTGGACTCAATGTTTTGCTTTGTGGACTCCAAATTTTTGTCTTTGCCATGTACTCAACTCTTTTTCTCGTCTTATCAATTGATCCCTCGCTGTTCCAAATCACATTCTCACTATTCCCACACTTTGATCCCTGACTGTAAATGATTGAGCTATTCCCATCTACCTCTTGACTTCCCCATTCACAGTCATTCCGCACAAAATCATCCCTATGGTTGTAATCATAGTCTTCCTCCTCCTCATCATCATCGCTTTCAATTCCTCTTTCTTCTTCCACAACATCCCCATTATCATCATCCTCCTCAGGCTCAGACCAATGTACGTCTTCTAAACCCTCATCATCCACAACTTTTTCTTCTTCATTCTCCACAGACTTGACTTCTTCTTCCACAGCCTTACCTTCACATTCTCCTCCACCAGACTTATTAAGTGTTAGCATTATTTCATCACATTTTGCGATCAATAAACTGTCATCATCAACACTACTATCACAGACACCCGAAAAACAACTTCTTCCCCCATTTCCCCGTTCCACATTTTTGACGTTTGTCATATCTTCTTCTCCCATAATCTCTAGCCAGTCACCAATCAACTCCCTAAATGTCACGAAAATTGTCAATGACCGGTTAGTCACACATCGGGATCTGAACTCTCTATAACACCGGTCACTCACGATCTGGACTGCCAGACACCGTACTTCGCTATGACCTACAAATTCTGGTTTCCAATATGTCATTTCAACACTAATCAACTTAGCATCAATCCTATATGCAAACGCAATCAAAATCCTTAGCTCTTCCTAACTGGTAAGGTTTCTGCAGTTTATCGACCGGCCGTTCCTTGACATGCCTATTTTGAACTGCCAACTACCATTCATCAAATGTATCCACCTCCCCGCCATTACCGTTACATATTTACCACCTACAACGAATAGAAGACATTTAATATGAAAGATAATATAAGAGATATTTTAAGGTTTGAGGTTTGGAATAACATTAAATAGGGAAGAGGAGATTTCTCATTGTGAAGCTTTTTTTAAAAAAAAGAGAATTTTGGAAGCTCTGTTTCTCTAAGAACGTCCATAATCCATAAGTGTCAGTCCACTTACATTAAATTAATTATATATTCCCAAGCATAGGGTGGCTATGAAAAAGACTCTGTCAAATCAAACCTAAAAAGAAATAGTTGAAATTTATAACCCACTTATAATCTTAAAAAGAAAGTTATTAAACGAAAAGGCAAGTAACTAACTCATCTGGTCGCGACACGTGTCAAGTAAATCGATCAGATTTTGACACGTGTTTAATAAATTTCTAATTATATTTTGACAGGTGTTTAATAAATACCCTTTACTCATCTCTATTAAATTAGCTCAACCGTAACAGAGATCCTCACAAGATTAGCGAAATCGTATCTTAGCTTCTAAACCATGGAGCAGAGAATCTCATCCACACACATCTTCATTCTCAGCCACAAATTACCAAACCTATTTACTGTAGCCCATTAATCACAACCAAGGAAAATAATTGTTTCAGCCCACTAGGCCCGTTAATGAGAAGTCCACACACGCGCTCGGTTCACGCGTGGTTGCACATCCACCCCACCAACAAACACAAAAATAAGAAAACCAACAAAAAAATAAACAAGAAACAATAGAAAGAATAAAATAAAAAAGAACGAAAAGAAAAACTTAAAAAAAACGTGTCATCATATATGAATCTTTGCCATCCACCTAAGCAGTAAAAAATAATCATAATATTAATTACAACTAATTTATCCATCACAACAAAATTAACAATTAAATAAAATAAAAAACAAAATAGGAGCAATAAAATAAAGAAAAATAAAAGATAAACTTATAAAAAAACAAACACTTAATCATATTTGAATCGTCACCTGCCACTTAAGCACCAAAAATGATCATATTATTATTTACAACTAATTCATCAAACACAAAAAAGACCAACAAAAGAATAAATTTTAAAAACTCATGGGAAGAACAAAAAAAAGAAATATAAAAGAGAAACCTAAAAGGTAATCATAATATTAATTAGTATTATGATGAATTAATTATAATTAATATTATCAAACACAAAAATAACAAATGATATCTAATTATACCATGTTAGTTATTTTAATTTATTTCATTTGAAATATTTTGTTAAGATTTAAAATTATGATATTTCTACTATCTTTGTTTGATCTATATTAAAATTATTTTGAATTATCATATAATATATATAGTTAATAAAAATGTAATTTTTCTACATATGTTGTGAGTCATGTTTTTTGAAACGGAGATATATTTCTCAATCGATGAAGAAATAATATGTGTTGCGTTCCCCACATTAGTTAAAACATTTAAGTAATATTTCGGACTCATATATAAAAATGACCAAAATAATTTAAAATCCGAATGAGCAAAAAAATTAATTTATTAAAAATTTTATTTGGTTTAATTCGGTTATTTAGTTAAAACGTGTAACCATAGCATATATAATCAAAATTAATTTAACCTTTTGATAAACTTTATGAAAGTTGTAAAATATTACGAATATTTTAACTTTCAAAAAATTTTAAGATATTACGAATATATTGAAACTTCATATTTACTTTCCATAAAAAGTTTCAATTGTCAAGGATTATATTTTAACTTTATAAAAATTTTAGATGTTATAAATTTTAAAGTAAAAAAAAATCTAACCGAGTTTCATGGAATCATCAATCTTTTTGAGTTTGACAATGTCAATTTATTAAACCATGTCATAAGTTTGACAAAGAGACATAAAATGTCTCTATTGATAATAATAAAAAAACATAAATGCCCCATGAAAAATCACATGAAATAGATTTTCATATGTATATAATTTTTATTTTTCTAAATTAGACCAGTTTTTTAGTAAATTATTTTACTAACTACATATATTTTCACAAACAATATTTAAATTTTATTACGCAAATATCACTATTTGACAAAATCAATTTATTATTTTAAAGTATAGTCTACTTTTCGTATTTGAACAGACAATAGTGTGTATTAGATGGGAACATAAAATTTGGGTAACAAAAAATATTATTTGAACGATTTTCGGTATAAAAATGGGATAAAAATTTTGGATAACGATACTGGATCAAAAAATTTGTATAGGTAATCTCAATTCTCAAATTGTCACTAATTTTCGAAAGAGTTGACTACGAGACGGGTAAGGATCCACATAGAGACGGGTAATGATCCACATAGAGATGGGTAAGGATCCACATAGAGACGGAAATTTTAGGAATTCCAGATAACTTTTGAAAACATTTAGTGAATTTTTTAGAATTATAATTTTTTTTTGAAAATTTCTAATAATTTTATAAAAATTAAATATTCAAATCGGAATACATGTATCATATCTAAAACTCTTACCCAATTTCTTATTACAAACATTGCCGAACAGATATTTTTTTTTTTTTGTTAAAATTGTCACGCGGATAATTATTTAAAAGAAAATTATTATGGGACAGAAGTGTTTTTATAAATTTTGGCTAAGGCGATTTTTTGTTCTAAAATAGATATACCTATGTTATATAGTGAAATAACCAAAAACTAAAACCGAATCCGAATCAGATTTAAATAAACCTAATCAAAGTGTAAGAAATATTTTGATTAGTTTATAAAATATACATGTAACATCACTTAACATTCACAACTAAATTATATCTTAAATTTAAATATCAAATAAGTTATTCTCACAAATATAACCTGGCAAGTACTTGCGGGTCCGATTCTAGTCCTCATTTATAAAACACAAAAATAAAAGATGCAACAAATAAATAAATTAAACAAAACCATGTGAACAAAAACAAAAAAATAAATAAAAGATAAATTTAAAACAACAACATTTAATCATTTATTAATCCCATCCATCCACATAAGCATTAAGAAATAGAGAAAATTTGGAAAAATACCATGTTTCAGTTTTTTTATTTGAAAAAAACTTTTTTTTTATTTAGTCTATTTTTAAAATAAAATAGTGGTATTGTTTTACTAAAATGTCCTTTTAAAAGTGAATATAATTTCGAGAAAAAACTCAATAAAAAAAATCAGAGTATATCTTTAATTTTACATAAAAATGAAGATTTTATTTGGGAAAATATAAAGAAAACCTCTTTAAAATCTCTTAAATATCTCTTATTAATCGGCTAAAATAAATAAATTATGAAAAAATCACAACATCTTCATCTTCGCCGAAACAATTCTCTGGACCAAAATTTTCTAAACAATTTCCTTTTCAGGTGATAAATAATGATTTTTTTATCAAATGGAATTCAAACAAATGCTTTATTCTCTCATGTTGAAGAATCCATATTTGATTCACGTTGCTTATGGGAGCTAATTGTCACAGGCTTTCTTCGGAAGACCGTATGGCAGTTGATCATTTCCACGATTATCAAATCAGCCTACATCTCACATACCATCTTTGACTGGTTTCGTCCTGCCTAGGACTCATCAGGGGATCAGCTCCAGATCCCGACCAGTTTGTGTAGGGATGGCCTAATCCCTTCTTCATAGTTAGATCTTCGATCAGCGACAGACTCCCCGAACTCAATCGATTTGGTCTGCCTAACTGCAAAGGGTCTCTCCAACCTGAATCCTGCATGCCCCTCAATGAAGCACGATATCCTACTCCAGTCGGAATGGTCCCGCAGAAGCAACGCGACGGTCATGTACCATCCCAAGAAAATGATGCATGACATTCTCCCCCACCGATAAATGTGCACGTCCTCGTGCACGGGAAGAATCTTTGATCATACGTTGTGTCATTGTGGGATAAATCTTACCCCTACTCGATATACTAACTCGACACCTTGCCTTAGTCTTCAGGAAACTAGCTTATCCCTATGCGCTTACCCTTCGTCTCTCAGACGACAGGCAAGGGTTCAACACTTACCACTTCTCCCTCGACTTCTGATGCCAGAATACGAGGCTCCCCGCCTACCCGTCTCCACACATACTCACATGGGCGCTGGCGCAGAAAATACACAACGTTTTTGGCTCTGATACCACTTATCACGGGCTTTCTCCGTAAGACCGTGTGGCAGTCGATCATCTCCACGATTTTTGACTCAACCTACGTCTCATGAACCATCTTCGACTGGTTTCGTCCTGCCTAGGACTCATCAGGTGATCGGCTACAGATCCTGACCAGTTTGTGCAGGGATGGCCTAATCCCTTCTTCATAGTTAGATCCTCGATCAGCAACATACTCCTCAAACTCAGCCGAGTCAGTCTGCCTAACTGCAAAAGGTCTCTCCAACCTGAATCCTCCATGCCCCCCCTCCAATGAATCACGATACCCTACTTCAGTTGGAATGGCTCCGCAGAAGCTACGAGACGGTCACGTACCATTCCAAGAAAATGGTGCGTGACATAATGCTCTGTTTTTGTTTTATGCTTTGTTGTACATGAATGTTAAAAGCAAAACTTTTGTTAGAATAATCATGAAAAACTTATGTTTTAATTAGTCTATGCTTCAAATGGTAATGTAAGTGGATTTTATTATATAAAATCAATAAAACATCTTTATCTCAAAACTTTTTTTAAATAATAATAATAATTGTTATTATTTAGAAAATTCATTTTTATTTATTAAAAATAAATAATTTGTAAATTAAATAAGGGTAAAATTGTCACATCATATATATTAAAATATTGATTTAAAATAAATAAAGGAAGAGGGTATTTTTCAAATAAAAAATCAATAGGGTAGTTTGCAAAAAATCCCTAAGAAATAATCATAATAATAATTACAACTAAAAAACAATTTGGACGTAATTACAACTAATTTTTTTATCCAACAATAAACACTAATTTATCAAACAGAAAAATAAGAAAACCAACAAATAAATAAATTAAAAGAAACCATACGAACTACAAAATCAAGAAATAATAAATCTCTTATATATAAAATGGGAGTTTTGAGGCCTCTCCATGCCTCCACATCAGCCAAAAAAAAAAATATAAAGATCTTACGGACTGCCACGTGGCATGCATATCTGATTAAATAAAAAACCCAACAATTACCATGGAAACCCAAACCCACTAATAATACAGAGATATTAAATTAAAAGCCCACTAACAAATGCAAACAAACAAACCAGCCCATCTAAATAAAGGCCCAAACAATTCCTCCATCTCCTCCTTCCACCGTCTTACGCCATTGTTCAAAGTTCCAAACTTCTTACAATCATCGATTCCCCTCCCTCACACCGGAAACGGCTCATCAATACACATAATAAACGCTTTTGAATCCATTATTTCCACCTCTCCTTCACATAAAAACAAATTGATGGCCACCCTCTCCAAATTCATAACTCCTATGGAACCTCCCTATAAAACCTAGACCCCACAGCCACTTGAACACCATCATCGCACCCCTTACTCCGAAAAACCAAACCATGGCTCCAGAATCTGTCCAACCACCTCCACAGCCACTGACGTTCACTATCCTCAATGAAATTGATGGCGACTATTGTCATGAAGAAGTTTTAGTCCGCCTAATCCACTATTGGGAAGCCCGGAATTTCAAGAAAGGCGACATGCTCATCGGCGTTGAATTACTGCTTTAATTTCAGATTCTGAGTACATTGGTTTTGATAGTGTCTAAGCTTTTCTAACACAACGATGAGACCAATTGCTCTGTATACTACTTATTTAAAATGTTACGATGTTTTCATTGAATAATTCTGAATGAATCATTGGGTTTGATGTCTGAATTCTGTTAAGAAGAGATGTCTACATACTGTATATTTATTTACTAACCCCCATCTAATCATAATCCTATAGTCCAACGCAGTTCAATGATTCATACCCGCCAACCGCATCTCCAGCCACGAACAAAACCTCAAGCGTAGCTCAGTTTACAAACTCAGTAAATTTATCAGTACTACCCCCAAGAAAGTCTACAAAGCCTTCGACTACAAGCATGGCATATGCTTCACCGACAAGACAACAATTATCCCTGGTCCAGTTTGGTAAACTGAAAGCCTCTCAATCTTCGACTACTTGGTGCTTCTGTTGATCTTGGTAAGAAAAAAAAACATTTCCTGCACTTTTCAAACTATATTATTGCTCAAAAATATCAAAATCATTTCATTAGACTGTTACTGTTACAACTATATGTGTTGGCTATGAGTGCTTCCAAATTAGCTGAACAAGCTGATCCATTGGAGAAGTTGAGCTATAAGGGGTTTTCTTATCGAGTCAATATGATTTTGCAGGTACTAGCCATTTTTTTGTTAACGCCATTGGTCTCGGATAGTGATCTTATGGGATGGCCTTATATTGGTTTTGATCTGAATCCTGCTGTAGTAATTAGTGAAGGTCTGAAAAAGGTAACAGATTTTGCTGTGGTGTTGAATAATTCCACTTTAAATCCTTTGAAATCGTAAAGAAAAAGATAGCAGATCTGATAAAATTACATTGCCTTGGGACAGTATTCAGTGATTGATGTTGATGATCTAGGTGATCTTAAGCCATTAGATGTAATTGAGATAGATCCAACAAACTGTATATGTTCATCGATGTCGAGGCCCAATGCAATGAGAGCGAGAGTCAGAAGGGCTAACTCTGCAAAATACTAGGATTGAGAAACAATAAGCAAGGGAATATGTGTTTTGAACCAATCCTAGATAGTATTGGTGGAACTCTGCGTTTGCTGCCTGTATTTTCAGACAAAGCTATTTTGTAAGAACTTCCATGGCATGTCTATTTTGTGTTTTGTGGTTGGAGGTGATTTGATCTGATGTATAAATATTGGTAGTAAGGAATAAAAATTTGCCTAAAAAGCTTAGTAAAATTATACTCGGGATGATTGATATTTCTTAATATCCTTACCCTAATCGAGACATAAATTATTGTTGTGATTTAAATTCTTAGAACAACAAGTCAGCAACATTCCCCATGCTTCAAAGTTCAAGCAAAAGTTTTTTTGTAAGATCATTTTAAGTACAGAGAAAAATAGTGACCCAAAGAAAAGATGAGAAATCAACATATGACCAAAAGTGTAAGCTAGACACAATAGCCAAATGAATTTAAAAATTATACATTTAGATGTGGAAATGGACTACTTGAAATTCGAAAAAGTTTTTGCCAAAACCCAACATCATTCGGAGACGTGAATATAAACACAAAATTCAAAAATAGAAACTGCTTCTTAAGCCATTTACCAAATGGTCATGCTTGCTCAACGGGATCACGAATGTGGCCACGTTATGCTTGCAGCTTGCTCAACATTCATCAAAAGTATGTTTGATTTTGTAAAAACTTATAAAGTTATATCTAAATGATTTGGTGATGTTAAAAGGGTTTGGGATCTAGAAATCCCAAAAATATGTTTTTTGGATTTAATTATGGCTCTAGCTATGTTCTATTTGTTAGCCTATCATACAACCAAATCAACAACAAAAACAAATCAATTAAAACCGCCAATATATAGAACCAAAAAATTAGGAAAATATTAATATTTAGAATAATAATAACAATCTAAAATAACATATAAAATATGCAAGAAGAAAAAATCATAAAAATAAACTATAAATAATTGAATTATGTATACAACCGAAAAAGATGATAAAATTGACATATATTTACATTACATTATAATTTAAAAATAATGAAAACAAAAAAAATCTTACATATCTTATCAAACATGGCATTATTGAAAAACACAATAAACATTATAGACAATAAAGATAATAAAGATAATGAACAACAACATTTTAAACTTTTTAAAGCAGAAATATTCATTTTTGTTATTTTAACATAGAAATATTCATTTGTTATTTTAACATCTTTCACCAATGTTAGTCTTTTCATGTTCATTACACTTACGGATGTGCTCCATTTTCTCAAAAAAAGTTTAAAGTAGTATATTTTTGTTCTTCCTAAAATCATATTTTTAGCTATTATTAGGTACATTCTAAAATCAATATGTTAAATTTTATCTTGATAATGTTATTACGGAAAACACATAAACATAACCCGCGCGTAGCGCGAAACAAGCCCTAGTGATAAACTAAAAAGTACAATACGTAATCATATATGAATCCTCACTAGGAACCTATATAAGCACTAAACAAAATCATAATATTATTTACAGTTTATTCATCAAACACAAAAATGATTAAACCAATAAATGATTAAATTAAAAAAACACTCATGGGAACAACAAAGTAAGAAAACAAAAATAAAATAAAATATATATATATATATAAGAGAAACTAAAAACTAAAAATGAAAAGAACACTTCAAACCAACAAAGAGAATAAATTTTAAACAAAATCTCATGGGAAACCCAAAAGGTAATTATAATATTAATTAGTATTATAATTAATTAATTATAATTAATATTATCAAACACAAAAATAATAAAACCAACAATCATAATAAACCAGAAATAAAGAAAAACAACAATGAAATAAACTAAAAACTCATTAGGAAAACAAATAAAAAGAAAATGAATGAGAAACTTAAAAAGTATAAACAAAATACTAACATTTTATCATATATGAATAATACTCTCGTGCGACAAACTACTAGTATGTTATATAAAGCACTAAAGCTTTTATTAGTGTCCATTAATTAGGTCAAATAGATTAGTAGGCTTTCAAAAATTGAACTCTTTAAACGAGAGCCCACTAAAAAAAATAAGACATTTTTTTTAGCTAAGCCGTGTATCCTCTTTTAAAAACCTAATATTGTAAGACCACTTTTCTTGCGGCGCTCCCTCTACATGTGAGATCTTGTATTTTTCTACATTTAAAATAAAAAAATTGTTTTATTTTTAATGGAATAAGCTTCTCTAAGGTTTAAGTTTGCCCTAAAGATGCTATTATCTAAAGCCCAAATATTGATGTAGCCGCCAACAAAATTTTCTCAGATTTAATATCAACCTCCTCTATCGACATCTTTGCTTGGACCAAACCTCCTGTTGAACGGTGTAAATATTCTCTATAGGGACTAGTTAGGCGCATCCCAAAGATCTGTTGCCACATTCCACTTGTTGGCCTTGTCACCAGCGAGATCTCTTCCCGACTTCCTTTTGCTCAGTCGTCACTTTCTTTTCTTTCTCCGTGATGTATGAAATCATGTCCAAGTTTTCTATTTGGGTCTCAATTAGTCAACCGTCTGCTTGTTCAGATCTGATCTTCCTTTCAAACTCACCTTCCTATGATGATGTTCTCAGCGCCGCTGAACCGTCTTCACCTGCTGGACCTGCCAGACCTGCCATTCTGCCAGATCCACCTCCATCTCCTCTTACACTTCAACTTGAAGATTAACATAACCTTTTGCTTAACCTTTTTCTCCTTGCTCGCGAATTCTCAGGGGAGCATCTCTTTCCTCCTCGTCGTGGCTGAGATCTGTCCCATCAGACTGACAGTCTTCTTCGTCGCTCAAACATTTCCGCTGCAGGGGTTTACTTTGTAATCAAATTGAATTACGAGTTTAAATATTTGGTAAACCTCAAATATCATAAATTGTTTTAGTAAAAGTGTATGAAAATTATTATTTAGATCATGAACACAGAATAAAGTTTAGAGTTCATATAAATATTTTATAAGAACCGAGATTTGAGATTCAAATATTTGGTATACCTCTAATATCTACGATCTGATATTTTATATGGTACCATAAATCTATCGTTTGTAATACTACCATAAATAAAAAAATTACAAAAATCTATCGTTTTAAAAACTTTCGTTATATTTGAAAATAGTATAGTTTTTGATAAAAGGTTAACAACATTAAATTAAAAATATTACAAATATTAAATTAAAAATTCCTCTTTTTGATCTTAATTGTATTTCTACTGTCTTCTTTTTATTTATAACACTGATAAGTTAGAGAGGTCAATATTATCCATTTGGTATTATTTTAATTATTTATACCAATTTTGACTTCAAAAATATATATTGAAAATTGGTATTAAAATTACTAATTTAATATTTAAATTGATATCTTACTAAATTTTATAATTATGGTACCATATTTAAAGTCTAGTCAAACTAAATAAATATGCTACCAAATGTTGATATATATATAAAATGATACTAAGGGGATAATATATTTAAAATTGGTAGTACTTAATTTTATCCATTTGGTAACAGTTTTATTGAAAATGATAATACATTAAATCTGCTACCATAATTATAAAATTTCATAAGATGCATTTTATTTTGATTATAGATGTTCAAGGAAACAATCGGGATAGTTTATTCAAAACTGTTTAAACTATTTAATTAGTTGACACAAAAAAATATTTTTTGATGTTGATCTTCTGATTATTTTATTTTTTTCTGGCAGGATCATCTGATTGTTTATGCCCAAAAAAATATTAAGAAAATATTAAACCAAACATGTCAACGAAGTTTAAAGATATGATACGGTCGATTTTTCGACGACATGTAATTGGTCATCACAGAAATCTTGGTTAGTGAAATCTCGCAGAAATCTCAATTTAATTCTATAAATCTTGTCAAATTTATGTTAACACATACCTCTAATGGTCATATATTTATCCTTAGTTGCATAACATATTTAACTTTTGCTAAACACTAATGGGTCAGTTCGGAGCAAGAAAGGACGGGCGAACTGTACAAGAGCTCGACAGAGCGAACTGGGGTCCTATCAGTGGTGAAGCATCGCGAAGGAAAAGAGCAAGTGAAGCAAGGAGTATCTGTGAAGCAAGGTGAATTTGCGAGCTAAAGGAGAAAATCATTCAAAAGTCAAAACGTTACGATATTAAATACCAAATCGAAACCGACGAATCAAAAGAGAATCATATGATTAATTAGACTTTATTCGTAGCATTTAGTCCTTAATTGTTTTATAAATATAGAACATCATAGTCCTGTGAGAGGGTTATCATTTTCTTACTCGAAATCAATATAGACAAATTCATAATTTTTACTTTGCAAATATATTTGTATTTTCAGTTTATTTTCTCAAGCAAATTATATTTTACTTTAATAATAATTCAATATATTATTGAGTGTGAGATCATGTATCCACATTTTTGCGCCTTCTGTGGGGAGAATCAGACTTTCAAGCTACAAATCTACAGTTTTAGAACAGTTCTCCTCATCAAATTCATCATGGCTGGTGGTAATGGTGGAGATCAAACTGGTGTTAACTATGATCCTGCCACTATCACTACCGTCCAGGAATCCCTTTCAGTAATCACTTAGAATATGACCGATATTTCCACGAAACTCGGTACCATCGAAAGAGAGATGACCTCTTTGAGAAACGGTCAGGTAAACTTGACTAACAATCAAGCGGTTCTCTTTTCTCATTTGGATTCAATATCTGCTGGGCCTTCCTCTGGAAGTCGTAGTGCCCGTGTACTTTATAGGACCGCAAAGAGTTCCAACCCTCAAACTCCTATGAATCCTTCTCAAAGTATCAACCTTCAGACGCCGATCAATCAAACAGCGGTGCTTCAAGCTGGAACCAATCCTAGCGGAGAAGCGAATTTTGCCAATGATGTAGTCAGTGATGGAGTTAATCCTGTAGTTGCGGCAGACCCGGTCAACAACAACAACTATGACATCTCAGTTGAGATATGAGACACTTGGAGACACGCAATCGTCTCAGAATTTAACCAAGTGAATCATGCTTTTGACCAGATGAAGTAGACAAAGTGATAGAAGAAACTCATCGTTCACCATTTACAGCTCGGAAGCTAACTTTTGGATTAAAGATGTGCGAAGGGTCAACCTACCAACTTATGACGGAACAACAGACCCTAAGAGCCATTTGGCTACTTTTCGCATTGCAGTTGGGCGAATCTAGCTTGATGCGCATGAAGAAGATGCAGGATACTGCAAGCTATTTCAGAGAATCTTTTTGGTCAAACCCTCTTGTGGTTTACCCAACTTGAATCCCCTACGATTGATAGTTTTGACCAACTATCGTCGGCCTTTATCATGCAATATTCAGTACTACTGGAGAAAGGTAAAACGGATAGTGACCTTTGGAATTTATCTCAAGGTCCTCAGAAACGTTTGTGAAAACATATTGCCAAGTTCAAAAATATCATATCTAAGGTCCCGGGAATATCCCAAACTGCTACACTGGCAGCTTTACGAAATGGTTTATGGCACGAGTCAAGATTCCGCTTGGAGCTTACAGTTAATAAGCCAACTCACAAACCTCACAAAGATGATTATTTATAATTGAAACCACTAATTTGAATAAAGGAGAGCTCTTATCAATTAAAATAGAGTCTGAAGCAATGTAATAAATTACCTTATGATCATCTTTTATTTTAGAAACATAGTCATCCAAATATTAAGTTAATTGGTTTGTTCTTGAAAAACCATAACAAATTTTATTTATATTCAAGAATATATTTTATTAACAATAATCTTAAAATTAATATTTTTATCATATGGTCTCATGGCCTTCTATATCATATTCTCTCTATTTTCCTCTCAAACTCTTAATAAGCTCTCATAATCCTCTCTTGTTTCTTTGAAACATTCATGCCTCACAAAGATGATTATTTATAATTGAAATCACTAACTTGAATAAAGGAGAGCTCTTATCAATTAAATTGGAGTCTCAAGCAATGTAGGAAATTGCCTTCTGATCAAGTTTCATTTTAAAACATAGTCATCCAAATATTAAGTTAATTCTTTTGTTCTTGAAAAGCCATAAAATTTTTATTTATATTCAAATAATATCTCTTATTAACAATAATCTTAAAATTAATATTTTTATGACATGGTCTCATGGCTTTTTAGATCATATTATCTCTATTCCTCTCAAACTTTCAATAAGCTCTCATAATTCTCTCTTGTTTCTTTGAAACATTCAAACCTCACAAAGATAATTATTTATAATTGACCACTAACTTGAATAAAGCAGAGCTCTTATCAATTAAAATAGAGTCTAAAAATGTAATAAATTGCCTTCTGATCAAGTTTCATTTTAAAAACATGGTCATCTAAATATTAAGTTAATTTTTTTTTCTTTAAAAGTCATAACAAATTTTATTTATATTCAAGAATATATCTTATTAACAATAATATTAAAATTAATATTTTTATCATATGGTCTCATGGTCTTTTATATCATATTCTCTCTATTTGTTTCTCAAACTCTTAGTGTTTCTAAGAAGATATTTTGCAATTTTAGAGTAATTAAGAGCACTTACAATGGGAGAACCCACCAGAGTCTCTAAAACACAAAATAATAGTTTTATTAAATAAAATAATTAATATATAAATAATAAAAGAAGAATAAGCCAATTGAAAAATTACATATGGGCAATTAAGTTTGAGAAACGTTTCTTAAATGAGAAACGTAACTTCCTTCTCTCTTTTCTTTTTCAATTTTTTTTCTTTATTTTATTGGGAGAGTCTCCAATGAAGATGCTCTAAGGAAATCTTCCTCCATTTTCTGTAATTTAGAAAGAAAAGTGTCTTAATTACTCAAAAACTTCCTTTTTACTCAAATATTATATCTGTCATTTTTTATTTAAGTGCAACAAGAGAAAAGTATATTACAGTGCAATAGAGAGAATAAACACACACAAAAGAAAAATACATAATTTAAAGATAGCAAGATGATAGAATAGGCGAATACAAAGACAAATGAAAAATGAAAAATGAGTAAATGATTATTTCACTTAGTCATTATCTTTGTTGCATTTCTTTACCGTCACATGGGTCATTTCTCTGACTGGTTACTTCTTTTCGATGCCCGATTTTGACTTCGCCTTGCATTTTTCCTTTTGACGCTGTGTCCTTCCCTCAAGACAACGCTCCCAATAGTCCAGGGCATGGGCATCATTTTTTTCGGAAGATTCTCCAACCGAATCCTACAGAAAAAAATAAAGACAAAATGAGTGACTTATATTATTTTCTTTTTTATAGTGATGAATTGGAAGTTTTTTTAATAGTTATTTCTCTTTAATTAGTTAGCTTTATAGTAGTCATGAAGGATATGTTTTCATGTTCATGTTTGTATTAGAAATATGACATAAGTATGTCATATTAAAAAAATTTTCTAAAAACATATTTTGCAATTTTACGGTAGTTAAAGAAATCTTCCTCCACTTTCGTAATTTAAAAAGAAAAGTGCCTTAATTATTCTACAACTTTCTTTTTATTTAGTGGATATTTCTTGATTTTCTTTTTCTTCTAAAACTATAAATCTTTAAATTTGTATAAATTTAAATTTTCTTGATTACAAGTCGTCAAAATTTCTATTTCACAAAAAAAAAATATTTTCATTAAAAGGGTTATAAA
This sequence comes from Cardamine occulta, assembly GCA_028015245.1. Taxonomy (NCBI): domain Eukaryota; kingdom Viridiplantae; phylum Streptophyta; class Magnoliopsida; order Brassicales; family Brassicaceae; genus Cardamine; species Cardamine occulta. The sequence goes on from CM051378.1 coordinate 5,074,857, forward strand.
TGGCAGAGTCATAAACATGTTAATTTTAAATTTTGTTAAATAGAGCGGATCTAAACGGGCCTGATTGACCCGTATTAACATCTCTAAGTGGAGTTATGACAACTATTAATTAACTGAACTAAACAAAACTTACCAGAAAATCATTATATATATAATAAGAGCGTTCTCTCTCCATCTAAACTCTCTACATCACTAAGCTAAATTTAATGACACAACTAATTAATGCATGTTTTTAAAAAAAAATTAAGTTATATAGATATTTATATACACTAATCTATATTATTTCAATTAATTTGTTACGTTAATATACGTCAATGAACATTCGTTTGTTCATTATTTTATCTATGTTATGCTTATGTTTTGCTTATGTTTTACTTTTTATATTGTTTATTTGCTTTTATCAAAAAGATAGAATGTTATTTAGGATAAGAAAGAGTAAAACATTCCATTTCAAAAAAAGTATGTGAAATAGATAATAAAATTATATATAAATTGTATGAAATAAATTTACATTAATAGTAAATAATTTATATAATGAGTTACTTTTTAAAATGCTTAATATCACAACGAGCAAGGTAATAATCTAGTATATATGAAAAGAGGCTAACTCTCTCAAGTTTTGTGACATGTGGGCAACCGAGAGACTGATATGTGTCTTAGATAAAATAATGAATAATTAATTATACATTGATTTTTTTTTTTTACTTTTTTCTCATTTTTTTTGTAGTTTATATTGTTTTGGTCATGAAATTTCTACTAATGTCAAAGATGTATTTTCTAAGTCTCAGATCTCCATTTTTATAAGACATTTACATGAATTCTCAATTTTCTTCTGTATTCATAATCTCATATTTTTATTGATTCCTAAATCTTATGAGTTTTAAGAATTCTCATGGATTTAACCTCGTAACTCAATTCGTTCACAAAAAAAATCCCATGCGTATGCACGGGTATTTGTTAGAATTGGATAACCGTGAAAATTTCACATGTCATAGATAAATTATTACATAATCAAATATGGATACATCTTTTTATATTTCTTACCGTTTACATATTTTCAACAATGACATTATTTAATAATATATCATGTGTCACATGTATTTAACAATGGGAAAAATATCAAAAATAAAAGCTTCAACTTTTAAATTATGGACGTTTAAATCCTCAATTTTCAAAATACCGTTTAAATGTTTAAGTTTTCATTGACTTCATGATTAAATGGTTAATTTATGTTGACTATGTCATTTGAGATACGACGTTAAATCAAGAAATAAAGCATGTTAACGGAGTTAAAATTTCCGTTAACAGCTTCCGTTTAATCAAAACGACGTCGTTCCCCTCTTACTAAAAAACTCAACTTTCAAATTGTAGACATACAAATCCCCAACTTTTAAAATATAGATATTTAAATGCTTAAGTTTTCGTTTACTTCATTATTAAATGGTTAACTTATATTGACTATGATATTTTAGGTACGACATTAAATTGAGAGACGGAGCACGTTTACAGGATGAAAACTTTAACATTTTTATCAGTTATTTGACTTTCCAATAAGTATTCAGAAAAAAATTAATCGGTTATAGCCAATGCTTAATGCTTGAACCGATAACCGATAAAAAATGTTAAAGCTATTAAATATTTTCTTAATAACTGATTTGATGGATGCGGATTGAATCGGTTATCACCAACACTTAATGCTTAAACCAATAACCGATTAAAAATGTTAAAGCTATTAAGTATTTTTTTAATAACTGATTCGATGGATGCGGATCGAATGTGTTATCGCCAACGCTTAAGAACTCAATTTCTTGAAGGTTTTTAGGGAATTCCATTGAAAATTTTCGGAGATTCAAGGTGAGTCCAGGTGGCAAAAGAATCGTTGGATTCTGTCTATCCAAAGGCCGATTTCAATTCGAGAATATTTTTTACTTCTTGATTATGGTTGGATCTAAATGAAGCGACTAGAAGTAGAAAGAGAAGACGAATGATCAATAGTCGCTAGAACATTAGTCGTTTTGATTAAACGGAAGCTGCTAAAATATAATTTAATCTTGTAAATGTGCTTCATCTCTCGATTTAACGTCGTGCCTAAAATAACATAGTCAACATAAGATAACCATTTAATCATGAAGCCAATAAAAACTTAGGCATTTAAACGTCTATATTTTGAAAGTTTGGGATTTAAACGTCCACAATTTGAAAGTTGAGTTTTTTTTAGTAAGAGAGAAACGACGTCGTTTTGATTAAATGGAAGCTGCTATAAGAACCGTTAACATGCTCTGTTTCTCGATTTAACGATGTTCCTCAAATAGTATAGTCAACATAAGTTAACTATTTAATTATAAAGTCAACAAAAACTTAAACATTTAAACAGCATTTTGAAAATAAGGGATTTAAATATCCACCATTTAAAAGTTGAGGTTTTTTTTGACATTTTTCCCATTTAACAATGGTCCATTGGTTTTCTCTTAGTGCCTTAAGATGTGCTCTCTAAAACTCATATCTTGGTTCTCATAAAACATTTACTTGGCTTTAATTTTGTTTTGTGTTCATGATCTTATTCACTACACTATTATTGAATCCAAAATCTTATGACATCTGAAGATTCTCACAAGTTTAAGGTCGTAAATTCGTAACTGAATTTAAAAACATATAATTAATTGAACAAAATAAAGGTTGTTAGAAATTTTCCTTTAACAATAATTTTGGGCATGTGGAAACAAAAACAATAATTTGGAAAGTGTATTACTAAACTCAGGGCCCAAAGATTTTCTAAAGTCGAAATATGTACATCTTTTTTCCTTTCTACTCGAATAAACACAATCACACAACCTTTTTCACCTAATACAAACTATATATATTCATATCCAAACACAACCCAACTCCTAATGTCAAAAAGAAAAAAAAGATTTTGATAAAATAATGATGATGATGGGAAATACATTTGGTTCAAACTTGGCTAGTTTATTCTTCTTATGGGCAACTATTCAACAAATCTTCCCAAGCCATCTCACCATCGCCATTAAAAAGTTTCTTTTCTCTCCACAATCCAACAACTCTCTTTTGTCCAGAGATTTTTCAGACAGATTCATCAACAAATCTTGTTGAAGAAGGCAAATCTATTCAAGCCAAGAACAAGAAGATGAAGCTGTTTACAAACAATCCTAGTTCTCAATGGGGTTCTAGCAAGACTAGTTTTTGGAGATATATTGATTTTGAGCATCCCACGAGTTTTCAGACTTTAGCTATGGATCCAAAGAAGAAAGAAGAGGTTTTGAGCGATCTTGTTGCGTTTAGCAATGGTTAAAGACTATTACAAGAAGATTGAGAAAGCTTGGAAGAGGGGTTACTTGCTCTATGGGCCACCGAGGACCGGTAAATCGACAATGATCGCTGCAATGGCGAATATTTTGAACTATAGTATCTATGATCTTGAAGTCACGGCTATACAGAACAACTCAGAGTTGAGGAAGCTACTTACTGCTACTTCTAGTAAGTCGATTATCGTGATTGAAGATATAAATTGTTTTTTGGATCTTACGGGTAAAAGAATGAAGAAAGAGAGAAACTTGACGAGCATCAAAGATGGAGAAAAAGCCAAAGAAGAAGACACGAGTTTTGTAACGCTCTCATTATGGTGTTATTGAAATATTTAGCATTTCATAATACAGTGTGAAATGCTGCGATAGAAGCAGAGCCTTCTCTTCTCGGTGTTGTGAATTCTGGTGGTGATTATTCGAAATGTTCTACCACAAGTGATGTCTGGAATGAGAAAGAACTCGAAGGAGAATCTGAAGAAATAGAAGACAAAGCGCGTTACAAGATAATAGATGAAAACACAATACATCATTTCAGCCACGAAGAACATAACCTAAGACTCTTTAAATTGATCTACGAATCTTGCAATCTTGATTTGTTATGATCTTGATGTTCTTAACGTTTCAAGCTTTCGTTTTCTACAAAATCGTTCTCTTTGCCTTAAGAAATCAAGAACACAACATTAATTAATGTGAAAAAGGTCGAATGTGGAACACATATAGATGAAATCAATCTGTAACTATAACTTGCTATATTTATACACATATAGTTCTCTAATATATCCTTAATAATAATCTCTAATTACATATTACCAAAATAACAAAACAAAAACAACCTCTTTTTCTCTAATCCAAATCAAAGAAACTAAAAAGGGTTCCAAAGATACCTGAAACATCTTTTGCATGAATGATCTTCAAATCCGACCCTTGAAAGCAAAATCGTCGCCAGATCCTTGTTTTCAGGTAACCAAAGGCTCACATTGTTATCATTTTCAATTTCAAAACATGAATGTTTTAATGAAATTTCCAGGAAAGATTGTAACCATTCATATTTTACCGTACATTGATTGCTATATAATGGATCTATCTTTTTGTGAAAAGATTTTGTATTTTGATATGACAGAACAATAATGGAGATTTTCAAAAAGGCTGAAGCTGTGCGTTTACGTAGCTACCACGACAAGTACCTTCTTGCTGAGGATGACGAAGAATCCGTGAACCAGGACAGAGACGGGCGGTCTATGAACGCAAGATGGACGGTAGAGGTTGTAGAAGAAGCGAGCGTGATCCGTCTCAAGAGCTGTTTTGGAAAGTATCTAACCGCTTCAAACATCCCAATGTTCCTTGCCATGAGTGGAAAGAAGGTAACGCAAACACTGCCGCGGAGGTTAGACTCGTCAACTGAATGGGAACCCATTCGAGAAGGCGTTCAAGTTAAGCTCAAGACGAGGTAATGTTATATATTCTTCATGATTCTCTCTATAGCCTTCTTCTTGAAGATGAATGGTGTAAGAGAATTTGAATTCATTAGGTATGGACAGTATCTTCGAGCTAACGGGGGTTTACCGCCATGGAGGAACTCAATTACACATGATGTTCCTCATAGGACAACAACACAGGATTGGATTTTATGGGATGTTGATATTTTGGAAAGCAGAAAGAAGAAAGCAGCACCAGTGGCTAAGCAGGCCTATACACCTCTCCCACCTCCTCCGCCACCACCAGAGCTTCTGATGGTAAAGAAAGATGATCATCACGAGCCCGATTCACCTAAAGGATTCTCACTCAAGTCCCCAAGATTTTCCAAAACCGAGGTTTGATCAGTTCTATTCTATTATGTTCATCACTACATCAAAGAGAATTCACTGACATTTTACATTTTATGATCAGTCCGATGACAGTGTCTGCTCACCGGTCAAGGCAGATGGGAGGCTAATCTATTACCGGGTTGGAGACGAAGATGGGAACGTGGATGAAAGTGTAAAGGAAGAGCTTTTCTGCTTCAAGGGAATAGGATTAGAAGAGCTGAAACAGAAACTTAAAGAAAAGACAGGTCTGAGTGATTTATCAATCTGTTCCAAAAACCCTTTAAACGGAAAATTATATCCTCTTCGTTTGCATCTCCCTCCCAACAACACAAAGATGCACGTCGTCTTGATCCCTTCGTCTTCACAAGGTTAGTTTTCTTTTCATTGGTTACAACTTACAAAAACCATGAACCATGAAGAATCACAGGACATAAATTAGAAACTGAGGTCAAAATAACATTTCTAGTTTTGATGGATTCTTGTGGTTCAGTCATGGAAATGTGTGACCTACATGGTTTTTAATTTTCAGTTAGTGAGCTTCGTTTTTCGGTTAGATGTGAAACTATGGTTTCCCTGAATCAAACATAATTGAAGAGATTGTGGTTGAAATTTTACAGGGGAAGCTGCAAGCACTTCTTGAAGAATGATTCAAAATTACAGAGAGATTGTTGTCAAAGACCGCAAACTTTTGGATTCTGTCATTGTGTATTTCGGTAACACGCTGTATATCAACAAAAAAATTTTACATGAGAACACCACACTTGATGCTAAAAGAATCTAGCATCAGTCATTATGGCTGTATGTAAAATCATACCTAAGCAACCAAAACCCAATACTAAGCTGACTATTCAAGAAGATATTGTGTCGGGATTTTCGTAAGACTTCCTATCGAGTTCTTGTCAGTAAACTTCTTTTATTCTTGGTGAGATACTAATGACACCAAATCACATTGACTGAAATTTTTAACAAGATCCTAAATTTGTCAAACATCAGTTTTTACAAGTCTAGAAAATTTTCCAAGGTGCAAAACATTACTCAAAGCAGCAACTTTTTATAAAAGATAAGTGTGTACCTGGTCAAACCATTGTTCCTCAGCGAAGCAAAGACACACACCCTTATAAATCACCTCTGCAGTAACAGATTTGATTATGAGCTTTTATGTCTTACATTATTTGTTCAGCTTTTCACTGTCAAAAGTCTCAACTCGCACTTCTCTCCATTCTCTAGATGCTAATAAGTGTACCCAAATGGCATGCAATTTTTAACTGAAGCTACAGTTTTTTTTTTTTGCTCATGGACACCATAAAGTCTGAATCAGCAACTTCTTTACAACGCTAATCTCAGGGGCTCTTGTGTGAGAGTTCGTCATTTTCTTCAGGCCTTGCTTAAGTTTCCAGTTCCTGTTTCAGGAGGTCAAATGTTTTCCTTTAATAATAGAATATAGAACTTTATCATAATCAGAAGCTTCTCTTGGTTCTTCATAAGTACTCCTTGTCTCGAGTCCTTTACACAACTATCCAATGGTTTACTTGTCTCAACAGAAAATCTGTAGAGACAAGAAAACTCAAGAGTGTCATTCGATAAGATTTTCAGCTTCATGAGTTAGTGCGACAGAATCTGCAAGGCATCAACAGATATGAGATGAATCATTGTGTGAATCTGCAGCAGATTTGGATGTGATACATCACCCGAAACAAACTTGGTACAATTTCCATCAATCTCTAACACACTGCATCCTGGTGCCTTTCTTATTCCCCTCTGACCTATCATCTGACGAATTTTAGATGCCTCAGCGTTTCTTTGCACAACCAAGTAAATATTAGATAGTTGAACAAGAGCTGCTTCCACTTCATCTGCATTTCCTTTCTCTAAGTCAAGAAGATTTTTAACAGCTAGTTCTCCGAGTTCAACATTCTTGTGCGTTCGACAACCATTCAGTAAAGCACCCCAAACAGATGCAAGCGGTTTCATCGGCATTTTCTCGATAAGATCAAGTGCATCATCTAATCTTCCAGCTCTACACATCAAATCTACTATAGAACTGTAATGCTCATGCTTTGGAGTAGTTCTGTATCGAGCTTCCATATTTTCTAACATTGATCTGCCTTCTTGAAGAAATCCTCCATGAGCACAAGCGGCTAAGACCCCAAGAAGAACAACACTATCAGGCTTTACACCATCTTCTCGCTCCATCCGATCCAAACATCCTATAGCTTTCCTTGCATAACCAAAAGCCGCATATCCTCCAATTAAGGCTGCCCATGAGAACACATTTCTCTTACTCAACTTTTCAAAAACTTCCATAGCCATCTCTATGCAACCACACTTAGCATACATGTCAACTAATGCCGTCCCAACAAATACATCAGACTCAATCCATTTCTCATTCTTCTTCAATATCTCATGAATCCACTTCCCCTGAACCAGAGCCCCAACTTGTGCACAAGCTGTTAATGCAGTAGTAACTGAGAATTCATCAGGCTCTATTCCTCGAAACAACATCTCCTTAAACACCTCTAAACCCTCAGATCCTAAACCACATCTAACATACCCATTCATCAAAACATCCCATTTCACAAAATCTGGTTGAGGAATTTCATCGAACACTTTGCGTGCATCTGCCAACAGTTTATCTTCCACATAAAGCCGCAAGATTCCAGTTTGTACATGACCATCCGATGCAAAGACACCATTTTTAACCACCCAACAATGAATTTGCTTACCCAAATAGAATAAACAAGCTTTCAAACAAGAAACCAATACAAAATGAAATGTGAGATAACTTGGAGCTATATCTTCTTCTTCGTCTTCTTCCCTCACCATTAATCGAAAATATTGTAAACCCAAGTGAGGCTGAGAACTTCTGGAGCATATTCTAATCATAGTGTCGTAAACGAATGAATTACGAGATTGAATCGAATCGAATATAGTGGAAGCGTAGTGAAAGTGTTTGTTTAAATTGGGAAGAGGGAGAAAAGCTGTGAGAATTTTGCTAATGGCGTAAGAGTTTCGATGAAGGCCATGGATTATGAATAGAGCATGTGTTGATTTTATTTGCTGCACGGTGTTGCAACGTTGACTCGCGAGGATCAAAGTCTTCCATGATTGATTGAAGTTTGAGAGAACACTCATTGTCGTTACTGACGTTAATGTCGTCGTTCTAGTTCCTGGCGGTTAAAGCCAAGGGTAAGTAACGACCATTTTTATAAACGGCATGATGTTTGGTAAATAACAACGGTAATATGTGTGTATATGTTGCAACATAAGACAGCAAGATGTGCATATGTGTGAACCAAAAAAATATGCTTGTCAAAAATAATGTTGGGTTTCAGTTCAGGTCGGAAATTTTGAAGTTTGAAAGTCTGGAACTTCGGCCTTCGGGTTGTAAACAATTCTACCTATTAAAACCGAAACTAAATATTGGTTTGTTAAAAATATTTGATGGTTTTTAATTTTATTTTGGGTTAAATTCAAAAATTCAAAACTTCAATTAAGTGGTATGAAAAAATTCAGAAATTTAGGTTTCGGTGGGTTTAAACCAAACCGACAATCAAACTTTTTCAAGATTTTTGCCGTTTGGTTTAAGGCTATAAAGTATAAACCGAATTGGATGGTCGATTTTGATGTTTTGGTTTAAAGAGTTGTTGATTCTCTTGCTTTTGCTTCGAGTTCGCTCGGTGCTTAGGATTGTAGGAATACATGAGATCCCGGATCAAACCATTTTCAATCTCTTTGATATGGCTCGGCTAACTTATCAGTGAACTGTAAGAATTACAATCCGTAAACCACCAACTAAAAAAAAAGGTAAATGTTGCTTTGATCTTCTTCTGCAGTCTTCTCCTAACTTAAGACTCGACAACTTTGAAATCCTCAATATCCTTCTACTCTCTCAATTATGCATAAATTGTTCTCTAGTTAGTATTAGGTTTGTCTTTACTATTTTTACCATCATGCAATCATTTCATTGCAATTTAGTAGAATGTCCTTCATCAAAAAAAAAAGAAATGTATAAACCAAATTAGCCAAATTTCGGTTCGTCCGGTTTAGCTGATTTAATTCGGGTTTAATGACATGTACTGGTGAGGCGGACGAGTGACCCAACAGTCAACGAAACGGACCTTGATCTTTGCTCATAATTAAATCTCCCCAACACTAACTCAAATCCAAAAAAGACACGATCTTTCAGGTAACCTTCTCTATTTCCCCCTTTTCAATTGCTTCGCATTAGGGATTCAATTCCGTTTCAGGGTTATACAGATTTCAATTTCGATTGCAAAAAATGGGGGTTTTTGATGAAATTTTCCGTCTTTGGGTTTAATTTGATTCAGAATATTGTTCAATTGCTGATTGCTGCAGATATTGCTTCAATCCTTAACAATGGTGAAAGCAGTAGTTGGAGAAGATACTAGACTTACTTCTATTGAAGATCGTCTCTCTCACTCAGCTATTCCTGCTGAGGTAATGATCTTAATTTCATATGATTATTGTAATTGCATGTCTCTACCTTTGAGATTAAGATGTGAGTTTTTATTTATTTGAGCGTAGGTGGGTCTTGTTATAGGGAAGCTTAGCTCTGCTCTGGATCGTGGATTTGTGTTTGATTTGATCCCTACACCGAGTAACGATGATGAAAAACCAGCTTGCTCTGTTTTGGAGACTAGAGATGATAAAAAGAAGCCAACCAAGTCTAAATCTCAGTCATCAGAGTCATCTTCTTTATCGATTGATTCTGATTGGGTAGCAGAACATGCCAGACAGGTTTGTTTTGCATTTTGTGACTCCCAGTTTTGTTGTTGTTGTGTATGGTTGATGATGATTGGCATTGTGATGGATCAGGTATCGAGAATGCTTTTGGGTGGGATGAAGGTTGTTGGTATCTATGTATGGGCTAGTGAAACTGCTTTTAAGAACTCTACTATGATCCTATGTCAGGTAACTTTTGTGTGAGATCATTCTGATAGGTGTTTTAAGGGTTAAGGAGTAGTATTTTGGATGCTATTGAAACTCTAATGCATGTTGATGGGTCAGGCTATTAAGGGAGTTACAGATGCAATACGACATTTGGATCCTAGCTTGGATGAAGCTCTTCTTATTCATATATGTTACAGTCCAAGGAGGTATTATAACTTTTAAGGGATTCAGTTCTTAGAAATTTGGTGAATTTATCGCGGGTATTTAAAGTGAGGATGATGAATATTTCTAGATGGAATTGTCGAACTTGTTTGTTGAGCGCAAGTATTACATCAAGTAATCTTCGACCTTGTGACTTTAAGCTGGGAAGGGTATTAAGTTCTCTACAGAGGTTTAGGTGCAGCTACAGCTTTAATTTCAGGTATGTCAATGCATTTAGATTTGTATTTTAGAGTTCTACACTCTATCTCGTGTTGATGAATGATAATTCGCGTTCCTATGATTTTTTTTTTTAATGTAGTATCTGTGCCTACTTATATAAATACTGGAATTTTTTCTTTTTTGTATATACTTCTGACCTCTTTTGTTGATTTTTTTTTCTTCACTTTTTGGCAAGTAGATTACCGATTTACTCTGAGGGTGAATCAACTGCCCAGACATTTACTGATATCCTGCGTACAGAACATGCAATTCATGAAAAAGAGCTAAAGAGTGCAAATGCAATGATTGATGGAGACTTGGTGAGAAGAAAGTAAACCTTATGGTTTTTATATTTCTGTGTTGATTGTTAAATGTTTTTGGGTGTTGAATGCTTGAATTGTTTTAGAGCTCTCAATGTTGAGCCTTTGAGATTTCTAGTGATCTAATCGAAACTATCATGTAGTTAAGGTATCCTTGTGGCTGGGGTCTGTCTGAAACATAGCTTCTTTTCATGCATCAATCATTGCTATAATCTGTCTGAATATAGTTTCTTTGTATGCATCGAATTGCTGTGTCGGTTAAATTATAAGTGATGATATCTTGGCTGGATATAATCTTCTTGTTCGTAATTTCTTTTGAACTTTCGTCGGACTGAAGGTGCATAATGACGAGCCTTGCAACGTGGATGGCGAACATGAAATTGAATTAGTATTCCCATTCATGAAAGATATTCGTGTTAAGGGTAAGTTTTTCTCACTCTAATTAGGAACCCAGATTTGGTTTGCTATTGGATGATTGTATCTAATATTACGGTATAATGTTGTGAAGCATCAACTGCAAAGAATGTTACTGGAATTCTACTCTTCGGTGGTTCTATATCCTCTTATGCCTACTTGAATGCGAAAGAACCAGTTTCACAAGCTATTGCTGACATTAAGGTACTGCAACTACGTCTCTTCCCAGTTATTTTATGTTCTTTTTTACCTAAATATGAGCTTGTACCAGTTCTATTGGACCTATTGACGTTTTAAAAAATTTGATGACGGTCTTTTCAGGCTGATATTGTTAGGAGTCTGCAAAGTAGATTGGACATTATCTGTGATGAGGCTGAGCAGGATCTCAATCCAAGTGATGTTGGAGACAATGAAGAGGCAGATGAGATTTCGAAAAACTCTATCTCCAAACTCATGCTGAATTCATCTACGTGAGTTAGCTGCTAAACATATTGGTTGCTGAATGTTTGGTAAATCTTTATGTTTACTGGTTAACACGAAAAACGTAACGTCTCAATGTTTGTAAACAGAAAAGCATGCAATCTCTGTCTTCCCAGGAGAGTTCTTGTTCCGTGGCTGGCTGGTATGTACATCTGCGATTATCTACAGCCATTTGAGTCAGTCGAGGTACATGAACAACCTGCAATGTCTCAAATTCATTAGGCTTTGTGACTCTTCTTCCGAATTTTAATGCATCTGTTGGTTGATTTCTGTAAAGGTGGTAAAAGAACGTTGTATTGAGTTAATGTCCATGGAACATTCTTCTCTTGAGGCATCAAAGATTTCAGAAGTGGAAACCGAGACTTCTTTATTGATCGCGGAATCAATGTGGGACGTGATATCTCCTGCGTCTTCTGCTTCCAATCTTCGTTTAGGAGGAAATATGGAAAGGACAATGCGTGAAGACGAGAGCAAGAGAACAACGGGTGACGATTCTGGTAATGCGTCCAAAATCCCGATTTTGGTAGCGATTTTCGTGCTTTTACTCTCGATTATATTAGGATTCATGCTTTACCAGAACGATTAGCAATTGTAATAAGTCTCTGTTTTGATCAAACCACAAATGTTTTCCGCATTAGAAGTTTTATAGACACCTTTCTCCTTATTGGAAACTATACAAAAGCTGTTTCATCTACCTCTCATTGACATGGTCAGATACAAAATTAAACATTTAAATAAATTCAAATTCTACAGTAATCAACAATGGGTTTGTAGATCAGATGGTAGAGCGCTCGCTTAGCATGCGAGAGGTACGGGGACCGATATCCCGCAGATCCATTCTTTTTTTTTGTTTTGTTTTGTTATGTTTTTGCATAAAGACCCTCAATGTTTTGATAACTTTATAAAATATTCCGATCTTTCGGAAGTAATATTTTACACCTATTGAACAGTAGCTAAAAACACTTTTTTTTTTAGGGTTTTCATTTCTTAAAAAAAAAAGCACAACTGAATAATGAACACTGCGTTTGATATTAATATTTCCTTTGCAAAAAAGAAGTTAATAGAACCAAAAATTTTAAAACCACAAAATTTTTAAATTAATTTAAAGTTTAAAATTTAGTTTGTCTTGGTCAATATTTTCCACTTATAAGAAGTTGGGATCTAAGCTTATTGGTACTGGATTTAACATCTTACCTAGACCCAAATCAAAACCGACTTTTTTCTAAGCCCAATCGAACTGATCCATGAAGATTTAGACCTAATCAACTCAGAAAAAGAAATCAATTCAAAAAAGGAAACAACTTGAAAAAGGAAAGCTTAGACGAAAAGGAAACTCTAACTCAAGAAGGAAAATGAAGCCCTAAACTTCCTCAAATCACTATAAATAAAGAGGTACCTTCTTCTTCACATGGCATCTCGAAACACACAAAAAATCAAAAGAACATCGCCAAAAACCCTAATTTGCCTAAGCACTCCTTTGTAACATGAACTATTAGGACAATACTTGGGTTCACCCCTAGAGGTGAATCTCTTTGTTCATCTCCCTTATATTCATCCAATAAGATTGTGCCATGTAATATTATATTTAAATAAAAATAAGAAACTAAAATTAAATAAATAAAATATATAAAATTATATCATAAGGTATACAACTTAGCGAACCCAAGAGTTAAAATTTTATTTTTAATTTGTTTAATTAATTTATTATTTATTTTTATTTAAATATAATATGAAGTATTTAAATAAAAATAAGAAATTAAAACTAAATAAATAAAACATAGAAAACTATATCCTAAGGGATACAACTCAGCGAACCCAAGGGTTAAATTTAATTTTTTAATTTGTTTATTTTTAATTTTTATTTAAATATAATATGAATTATTTAAGTAAAAAATAAAACTAAATAAATAAAACATATAAAGTTATACCCTATATGATACAACTCAATGAACCCAAGGGTTAAAATTTTTATTTTTTAATTTGTTTTATTTATTATTTATTATTTTTATTTAAATATAATATGATGTGGCATAATCTTATTGGATGAATTAAGAGGAGGTGAATAACCCGTGGGAGTGAACCCAAGTATTTTCCAACTACGAATGGTTTAATTCTTTTTCAATGGTACTTATGCATCCTTTTCACAAGGTACAACTATCCCATCCATATAAACCGTAAATTCTAATGATTTGAGCCTACGGTTCAACAAACCTCTCTAGTGTAAATGAACTGACAGCTGTATTAGTCAGTTGACTATAGCGTTCGTTAAGAGGAATCATGGAATGATGACCTAATGGGACTTAAAGGATAAGATATTTCAGTTTTTCATCTAGACTTAGAGAGTTTAATATGGATTATAAAATTCTATATATAATGGTTGAAGGAGATTTTCCGGGGACTGACACATCAACATGAATGGAGTTCTCTAGGGGATGACACATCAGTGTTTTCAGAGCTCGACATATCAACGTTCCCTTCTAAGACCATCTACAATGGTTGATTTATTCGACACCCTCTTTTTTACTCCACATCATCTTCTCTCTTTTCCACCTAATCATTCAACACCCATTTCAATTTTAACCTCTACTATCTGTTTAATAAAATTTAACACTATACCCTACATTTTATTTCATATTCTTTTTTATTTATTTATGTTTTTCTGTTTTTATGATTATATGCAAATAACGATTAGCGATTGAAATTAAATAGAAATTGTTAAGAGTTACTAATTTTTTTCTTATTTTAGATTCTTATTTTTTTCCAAATAATATAAAAATATAGATATTCATTATGAAAACAAATAAAGTAACAGAAAACGTAAAATGCAATACAATATATTAATAAGCACACGACACAATTTAATAAAACACACATAACTTAATTAGTACAATAAACTCAATTCAAAAATAATAAATCTTTTAAATCACACATAGAGACTTTAAAATCTTTTTAATTACCGAATTTTGCCCATATGTGTTTCACTAAATCTTCTTGCAATTCATGATGTACATTTGAATCACACAACTCAGATCTAGCACGCACATGATTTGTAAATGCAGGTATCACTTCGGTCGAGAATGGTTACGGTGTACTAGACCCACTTTCCTTAGATTGATCAAAATCGGTCCAGTGTTGAGCATATGTATCTCGTTCATCCTCAACAATCATATTATGCAATATAATACATGACATCATGATGATAGCCAAATCGGCTATGTCCCATATACGAGCTGGTTCACAAATTATTTTAAATCAAGCCTGCAACACTCCAAATGCACGTTTGATGTCCTTCCGACATCCCTCCTCACGATGTGCAAATAACTTGTCTGGTTCACTCTGAGGAAGTCTAATTGACTTGATAAAAGTTGGATAAGAAGAAAAGATATCGTCAGCTAGATAATATGCCATATCATATGGATGTTAGTTCACGAAGAAATTCACTCTTGGAGTATTTCTTTGTTCAACATCATTGAACATTGGTGAACGATCTAGAACATTTATATCGTTCAATGTGCCCGGACACCAGAAAAATGCATGCCAGATCTAGAGATCATGAGATGTAATTGCATCAAGAATAACAGTGGTGGTTCCCTAATCACCCTGGGTAAATTAACCTTCCTATGCTATAGGATAATTTTTCTATTCCCAGTGCATGCAATCAATACTCCCAATCATTCCCGTATCTCGCTAACATGCAGAATTCTTTGTAGGTCATCTTGAGTTGGAGCTCTGAGATACACTTGCTCATACAATTGTATGATTCCCTTACAGAATCTTTGAAAACACTTCAATGTTGTAATACCTCCTATTTTTATGTATTCATCGACGGTGTCAGCCACTACACCATATGCTAACATTCGCATAGCTGTGGTACATTTTGCTAATGGAGATATACCTTTTTTATTGGCTGCATCAACTCGTTGGGTGAAATAGTTATCACTGCTTAAAAAGTCTTCAACGATCCGAAGAAAAACATTTTTTCGCATCTAGAATCTCCGACGAAACATTGCATCGCCATATGTAGGTTGATCGGCAAAGTAGTCATCAATCAGTCTTTGGTTTGCGGCTACATGATCTCTCTTAAAGTATTTTCTCATGCTACGATTTGCATAGTCTGTCTCTATTTTGTTTTGACACTTTCTAAACCGATTCACGATATATCTATCTTCAATATCAGACTACCTTTTGTAAGCTTCGATATCAAAAGGAAAATCAGATGGATCCATTGATATTTTTTTTAGTAGGATGAGATTTTTGGTATCGGTACATCAATAGAAGAAAGAGTACTCATATATAAGAAATTGAATGGTTGAAATTACCGGACTCCAAACACACATTATTAATAGATAAAGATTGGATTCTCTCATAAAAAAGCCAAAAGTCATAGATTTCATTGTCGGAGAAGAGCCAAACACATATTTTTAAATCAGAAGCAGCCAAACACACATTATTAAAATAGAAAGAGCCAAACACACATTATTAAATCAGAAACAGCCAAACACACATTATTAAAACAGCCAAACAATTAATTTCTAAATAAATTGTGGCTCAACTTCTCCAACAGTTTTTTGCTCCGGTCATCGAGATGCTCTTTTTCACTTAGCTTCATAAACATCTTTATCTTCTTAGCTTCAGTGCTTTCTTTCATTAATTGGTTTGCCTCCTCTTGCCTCATGGATATTTTGTCTCAATGATAAGTAAGAAAGATGAAATTATGCTTTCTTTCATTAATTGGTTTGCCTCCTCTTGCCTCATGGATATTTTGTCACAATGATAAGTAAGAAAGATGAAATGATGCTTTGGATTAAGAATAAACCAAACGGTTATGTTCAGGGGTTGACAACGAAAGGGACAGTCAGTCCGATCTCGAGTTCCCAGATCCATGGAGGTGTCACGCCGGAAGCTTTTCAAACCCCAGGAGCTCCGGTCAAGGCCAAAGAAGATGTTACCTTTACTACCATTAGCAGTGCCGATCCAGTCTATAGAGCCATATTAGAGCTCGGTACATGCTACTATGGCCAACAATAAGATCATGTCGCCAGGTAAAGGGTTGGATTCACAGAGAAGGAGATTAGAACCACCAGTTTTTGAAGGTCAGAATCCGGATGATTGGATATTTAAAATGGAGAAATGTTTCTTACACAATTAGACACCGAAATATATAAAATTAGAAAAGACGTTGGCTTGTTTAGCTGGTAGTGCGGTAAATTGGCTGTGAGGAACACAAGCAAGAGATGTTTTCAAGGATTGGTTGGATTTTAAGGATAAATTTTGTAAGTGGTTTCTTCCTAGTAGTGGAGGTTCAGTGGTTTGGCAGTTGTTGAGTATCAGACAAAGAGGCCTGATTGAGGAGTTTTGCGAAAGGTTTGAGGAATTGATTGTGGAGGTACCTCATGTAAATGATGATCTGTTAAAAGGGAATTTCTTGAAAGAAATGAAAAGAACATTAACGGATCAAGTTATAAGGACTCATCCATTGGGTATAGATGAGATTGTTGACACGGCTAAACTCATAGAGGAACAAAAGAATGAAAGAGTTAGTTTCCCTTCTAACTATCAATCCAAATCGTTTGGAAGAACCAATTCAGCCCCAGTTTTGAATCAGTATACAAGAAACCATAGCAACATCCCAACAAAAGGGAATGAGATGGTGCCAGCTAGGAAATCATTTGATGGAGAGCGCAAAAATAGAAAAACTGAGCAGTCAAAGAGTGGGTTTAATCCATGTTATACCTGTGGTGACCGCTACTTTCTGGGTCATCGTTGCAAGAGCCAAAAACTCAAGTGTCTGAAAATGGGCACGGGAAGCGACAATGGTCAAATTCCAGAGGAAGATAAGGATTCAGAAAGTGACAAAGAACAAGAAACAAAAGAGGAATTTCAGACGTTACTTTTCCTCTCTTTGAGTTCAATGGCCGGATTGACCACTGAAAAATCGATGAGAATGAATGTATGGTTGGGGAGCAAGAACTAATTGTGCTTATTGATTCTGGTGCGATAAGTAACTTCATCTCATAATCGGTAGCTCAAGATGTGTACTGCCAATCACACCGACCAACGGATTTAGAGTAGCAATGGGTAATGGACAAGTTATACCAGGACAAGGGATAGAGATTAAGGAGGATTTCTTCCTTTTTGATTTGGGAACCACATACATTATTTTGGAATAGTCATGGTTAGCTACATTGGGTGAGACACGAGTAAACTGGGGAACCCATACACTACGTTTCAAGATCAATGAGAAATGGGTGACATTGTTCGGAGATCCTGCATTATTACGACAACAGATTTCCATTAACTCTTCGAAACGACTTATTAAGAAGGGAGATACGACTTACTTGTTGGAGTTGTCTGAATTGTTTAAAGATCAAGAAGCTAAGGATCAGGTGCAGAGCGCTCTAAGAATTCAGAACCTTATTAGGAGATACAAACAGGTTTTCCAATTGCCCCAGAGACTCCCATCCATCTAGCCACATGGAACATTCAATCACATTACAACAAGGAGTTACACCAATCAATATAAGACCATACTATTACTCGTTTACACAAAAGAACGAGATGGAGACGTTGCTCAAAGAAATGCTGAATGCAGAGATTATAAGGCCAAGAATCATCCAATACTCAAGTCCAGTGTTGTTAGTTAAGAAAAAAATATGGTGTGTAGCGATTTTGTGTGGACTACAGAGCTCTCAACAAGGCTACAATACCAGATTGTTACCCAATACCAATCATTGAAGAGTTACTCGATGAATTGCAAGGTGCGACCACATTCTCCAAATTATACTTGAAGTCAGGCTACCACCAAATCAGAATGAAGGCAGGGGATGTTGAGAAAACAATCTTCCGCACGCACGAGGGACATTATGAATTACTAGTAATGTCGTTCGAGCTTACTAACGCTCCAACCATGTTTCAATCGGTGATGAATAAGCTATTCTGTCCACACTTACGATAGTTTGTATTAGCCTTCTTTGATGACATATTAGTGTACAACCCATCACTTGAGATTCATATTAAGCATTTGGAGACTGTGTTGCAAATATTGCTGTAAAATTAATTCTATGCGAATGAGAAGAAATAATGTTTTGGAAGCTCGAAAATCGCTTACTTGGGCCATATAATCGGATCTGAGGGGGTGTCGGCAGTTCCTTTTAAGGTGGAAGCAATGGTTCAATGGCCTCAACCTAAAAATATCACACATTTGTGCGGATTCTTAGGACTGATGGAGTATTACCGTAGATTTATCGTAGGCTATGGGAAGATTGCTAAACCGCTCATAAAGTTACTTAAAAAAGGAGAATTTAAATGGTTAACAATATCGACTACAACTTTTGAAACTCTCAAAGCGAAGGTAACAAGACTTTCAACTCTGTCGTTACCAGACTTTGATCAACCTTTTATCATCGAGACAAATGCATCGGGAACATGCATAGGCGCTGTGTTATCTTGGGGAAAGAGGCCTATAGCGTTTATTATTCAAAGGTTTTCAACAAAAGGGTGCATCAGATCGGTCTATGAGAGAGAGTTGCTGGTAATTGTCTTTCTGGTGGATAAATGAAACCATTACTTAACAGGGGAAAAGGTGATCATTCGAACATATCAAAAAAGTCTTAACATTTATTGAGCCAGAAGACAGTATCATCAATACAACAGAGGTGGGTATCCAAATTAGCCAGCCTGAATTATGGCATTGAGTACAAACGAGGAACGAAAAATCGAGTAGCAGATGCATTATTAAGGCAACCAGATAATGAGAAGGGGTTACGTCTGTTGATGTTATCCCCAGCGACATTGGATAGAACCAAATTACAGCAATAAGTACAAGCCAATTCGGATTTGAAAGCAATATGGGATCAGTTAAAAGAAGGAAATGAAACAATATTATGATACAATTTTGTCTCAGAGACCTTGTATAAAGACGGCAGGGTTGTAATACCACCAGGATCTTCTTTCATTCCAAGGTTATTGGAACAGTTCCATGCAAACCCTATGGGAGGTCATGAAGGGGTTCTAAAGACTTACAAGGGATTGGGCAGTGAGGTTCAATGGAAGGGGATGCACAAGGATGTTACAGAGTTTGTCAAGCATTGCCAGGTTTGTCAACAAAGTAAGTACTCTACACTCTCACCTGCTGGTCTATTGCAACCATTACTAATCCCTGCCAAGGTCTGGTCGAATATTAGCTTGGATTTTATTGACATTTATATTCATAAAATTAAAAAATGTATTTCATGATTGCTATATAGGATATTTTAGTGGGAGTCGCAACATTAACATCAAATCCTTTTTAGTGAATAGTAGAAATATACTGAATTTGGTTTATGCATGCTATTTTGATGAATTGTTTTGTTCATATTTAAATTGTATGATATTATTATTGGGCTCGTAATGGAGAGATAGAGTCTAATCATTTGTTGCATTTGAAAATAGTATGTAGTTGCCTCATTACACACAACACATTAAAAGTAGTTAGTAATTAGGGGACATTGAAATTTTCTTTCATGCTAAGGGAAAAACGAGAGTGATGGGCTATGTTAAGAGATATATTAATCCGGAAATAAGATTGGTAAAAATAAAAAAATTGTGTATTCTTGCAATAAATTCATTTTCATTTGCAATAAATTGTGTACTTTGATCTTTAACTTCTCTATATCGATTTTATTTCATAATATATTATGTACCTCTTATCTTCTCTCTCTCGCAAGATAACAATTTTAAAAGTTGAATTTCGTTTATAACAATTCGATGGTGTACTTTCATCATGTCAAAATTCATTTACTTTTAGTATTTTTTTATATAATTGGTGAAAAATATGGAAATAGATGTATTAGTTCTAAAACAAATATTTGGTTTGCTACAACAGACCAATGACATCATCATAGCTATCGATACATACCAATAGTACTCACGTTGTGTCTTATGAGAACTCCATTGGTTATATGTGTCGACTTCGGTACAAGAGTCGATCAACCTTCACTGTACCGGCCTCAACCCATCAATCATACTCAGGTCTGTTCAAACCTATCTGCATTTTCAAACTCGCCGGATGTCCTGTTTCTTCGATATGATTAGTCGAGGACTTCATTCCTACCGACACTCGACATTAAGGCTTTGTTTATGCGAAGATCTTTTAGAAATCCTGAGGAAATTCTCACTTGCACTGTCTCCTCCAGTTACTATCGCTCACCGGATTTCGCTTGCGCCATGTGCAAGTTTTTCTAGCGCTCATCTGAATCACCTAGACCATAAGGGTCATATTTTCTCTCCTTCATCGGTTATGGAGAGAGTTATGTTTTCAACTTCCTCCTATTGGGAGAGATCGTTTCCACCTTCCTCCTTTCTAAGGGAGAGAACCAATCCGCCATTTTCCCTCTCGTTGACAAGAGAACTCTTTTCGGTCTCCAAACCGAGAAATCTTTCCATTTCTCAACCGTTTTGTTATCTTGTGTAGCGGTCGGAGGTAGAGGATTTATTTCAATGTCACAAGTTAAGGTGACTATGTGGCTAGCTTCTGACCATGCCGTGATTGCTATGCCAAGCTGAGTCGATGAGTTTGGGTTGAAGATTGCTTAATCTACGGGTGTGCTCATTTTAGTTTGTCTCCATATCTCTCCTGACGCTATATCAAGTTTTTTAAATCTTGTGTCTCTATCTTTATCTTATGCTTGCTTTAATATTCTAGTCTTTATGTTTGCTTTCGGGTTTTGTCCAATTAAGCTCATCTATGATGTATCCATTTAGCAATGAATGAAGTATTTGTTTGACAAAAAAATAAAGAGTATACCAAATAAGTTAGTGTATTGGGATTTATGTTTTTACATACTATATAAGGTGTATTGGGATTTATAAAACTAATCTCAAAAGGATTTGATGTCATACTGGTGGTAGTAGATAGACTGAGTAAGTATGGCCATTTCCTAGCTCTCAAACATCCTTTTACCACACGATCATTGGCTGAGTTATTCGTTCGAGAAGTGGTTCGTCTTCACGGGTTTCCGGAGACAATGGTGTCAGATCGTGATAAAGTATTTGTGAGTCGTTTTTGGAATGAGATCTTCAAAGCTCAAGGCACTGCATTGCACAAAAACACCACTTACCACCCGCAATCTGACGGTCAAACCAAGGTACTCAATCGTTGCCTTGAGACTTACTTGCGATGTTTCATTAATGGGAAACCGAAGATGTGGACTCAGTGGCTACAAATGACTCATTTTCAAGCTGTCTATGGAAGGGAACACAGATGAAGAGGATTCCAATCAAAAGTGGCTAAGTAAAAGAAGAGAGAAAGAAGGGTAAAGACTCTACAGCATCTAGAGTCTCTCTATCCTTATTATTTAAATAAGAATGCATGTAGTTCTATTTTGACTGTATGTCGTTTGAGAATAACAACACTATATATGCGTAAGTTCCCATTTAGGGTTACGCATCAAATGAAATGAATTATGTATCTTTTCCTTACTCTACCTCCTTATGTTATCTTATCCTTATCTTCTTCTATCCGACTCTCATCCTCTTCTATGATTCCTTGTTAGGTCCCAACCTAACGGTTTCTCTTTGACTTAAAGTTGTAGCGTTACTTGACTTTATCGGCACATTAAACATGAATGTGACATGAGAGTTGCTTATTTTATGGAGCCAGTTTTTTTTTTTGTATTTTTAAAACTCATCAAAAAGAATATTTATAAAGATAAACTCATCAAATTAATTTGTATAGTTTGCTAATTTGTGTAAAAACAATTATGAATAAGGTTTTGATTTTCCCATAAACTTCACACTGTAAAACTATGTATCTAAGGGTGGTGTATTGAAACTAGAATTTTAGGAGATTTTGGTTTTTTTATTAAAATCCCCTGTTATTCAACTTGTGATTTTTAAATCACTTCCCAAATTCTATGTTATTAAACTTGGAATTTATATAAAAGCATCCAAAGTTACTCAAAATCTCGTGTTATTCAAATAAAAATTTGTTAAAGTGATATCAAATCTCCTGTTATTCAAAATAAAACAATATTTTGTTTTAAAATAGACAAGAGTGACTTTAAAAGATTTTGGATACCTTTTTAGTT
>CM051378.1:5097692-5147692 GCA_028015245.1 Cardamine occulta
GAAAAATTGGACTGAAAAAATCACAGCTCAATAGATGGTAAATGAAGAATATTGAGAAAAAAAAAACAAATCGACAGAAAAAAATCCCTTTCTCTCCCAAAAACCTCATTCATCTCATCGTTTGTCGATTTCATCTCATCGTTGTTCAGAACGTTCATCTCATCGTTCCAAAAAAAAATCTTTCCAACATAGAAGAGGTTTGTTAATTTCTTTATGGCTCACATCAGAAGACATAAGTTTTGAGATCTGGCTATTTTTGGCATGAAAATCTACACCAAAAACGTGAGCCAACTGATCCTTCACAATTTTGTACTTAATGACAGTCGAAGATCAACCAATTTGGTACGGGTTAGGAGGGCAATAACACCAGGTGATCATGACCTTGAGGCATATTAGTTTTAGATCGATGGTAAATGGAGATTTGTGTTAATGGTAAAATATGGTTATGAAAAAATCCCGTGGCATATATGAATGAAGAAAAAGAGAAATTTTTATTAAAATAAAGTATTATGATTTGTAAGAATATTGGTAATTTAGTGATACAATTTTTAATTTCTTTTATTTTTCTGCAGCAAATTTTATTTTCCCTCCATTAAATATAGATTTTTAGAAAAACTAATTTTCCTAGTTTAAATTGCTTTCTACAGTAGGAAGTTAGGACCAACGCCTGTAAAGTTCAAATTATAAAGTTATGTGTTCTCATTTGTGACCAGTTTAGTACCATATTGATTAGCTCTTTTTTTTAATTAATTAAAATGACTATGTTTTTTTGTTTTGATAAAAGATATTCTATTCAAAACATAGAAAATAGTTACAATATGGTAAAATATAACATAAGAGCAACATAAGGATACTAAAAGTATATGAATCAACTCAATGAGGCAAACCAGACGCCAAGTTGAAGCTTAGCACCCACACAAAAAAACAACGAACGACGCCATAGGAAGATCATTGCTGAACGGAACTCTCTTAGAAGATCGAAGATCACAATACCGATAGATTATCCAATCTAGGAAGAGGGTTAACCAAAATGCTCTAGAACTCCTTCCGGCCGCATTTGAATGGCTGAGCACAAAGACATCACCTAGAGCTGAAAACATAATAACTTCCGTAACATATTTTATGTTACGTATAAGAATTGGTCTTTTTTTTTTTTTTGTTAAAGAATATAAGAATTGGTCGTTTTAGCTTGTAATTTCCACTAGAGATATTCATAACATTGTTCCTAGATTCGAACCAAACATTCTACAATATAAATTCAAATAAAGCTATAATTTTCTATTGGCGGCCGTAACTCTGCAGTCTCACCATCGGTCTTTGTATTTTAGCCGCATAATCTCCGTCTTCTCTCCGCCGTCCGCCGGTGACTCTACGTTCACTCTAAAAATCTTTTCATTTTTCTAATTTTAAAATTAGATTAAAAAAAACAAGAGAGGATAGATTCATTGGTTTGAGTCAAGAGTCAAGACCACCTGTAATTCCAACAAGTTAGTTGCCTACCGTTTATCATTAGCCGAAACACAGAAATGCTTCCACGTGTCATCATATCGAACGAAGTTTTACAAAAGTTTATATTCTTCTAGATGTAAACGTTAGCATAACTATCTCTATAAACCAAAAAAGTCTACCCTTTCGTCTTTGGTTAACTCAATTATTATTACTTTTTTAAAATAGTTTTTGGGATATAAATATGAACTGATTAATGCTGTTTTAGAATCTGGAAACGAGTAAAGAAAGTTATCAACATAGTCATACTTCTTTAAACTATGATATCCCTAACTCCTAACATTTATAAAATCTAAAGAATTAATGGTTAGATAAAATAAATGTTCTTAGATTACTCAAATCAAATATGAAATGAAAGCTTAAACCTTTTTAAGTATTATAAATTGGAAATCTAAAATTATAAGCTGTATATTTAATTTATTTACTCGTCATGATTATGTATATTATAAAAATAAGCAATTTCTTATATATGTTATTATATATTACCATTTATAGTTTTGTAAATTTGAAACTAATTAGCTAAACTAAAATTTTAAAACTATATATATATTACAAATTTTATAGTTTTGAAGTATTACAATTATATTAATTTACATGAATTATAAAGAATTATATAGCAATTTATCAACTATAACTACTCCAATTATTATCAAATTTTAACGTATTTATTATATTTTACAGAAAAATCAATGTATCGTCTAATAGTTATATTTTACCTGAACTTGTGAATTTGTGCTATCATATATATTTTACAGAATTTCGTCTAAACAGAATCATGTGACCAAATCAACAAAAATTATGCTATTCTTAATAAATTCCTAAAATTTTCCATATAAAAGGATTAGAATTTAAGAAGATTTAGTGTTAAGATTATAGAAGGTTTTTTAAGTATCATTTAATATAGAAATTAAATTAATAAGCGTACTTTTTTTTGTAAGCTGACCAAATTTGCCTTATCTCTCTTACTCAAGCTGCCCAATCTGCCCGTTGCTGACCACTTTCAGTCTCTCTCTCTCTCCCAAGATGCCCTTTCGTAGCTCTGTAATCTCTCCGCACGCAAAAAAAAAATCTCCATTTGTTTTCTCCTTCTCCGTTCACTTATTATCTCTCTCTTCTTTGTCCCCAATTAAGGAACTCAAAATCACTTCTACTGAAGTTGGGTCTAAGAATCGATTTTGGGGAAAAAAGGATCAAACTTTATACTCTCAGAGAATTGGGTTTTCTGATTTCTGGGAAAAAGATCAAACTTTTCTTCGATCCTTGTCTTTTCATTGATTTCGTTTTCTGGGTTTGTTCAAGTTTTTAGCTTTCTTACTCAAATATGTGATCAGAGAGATAAAGTGATCTATTACCTTGACTTTTGTTTTTTGATTGGGAATTAGGGTTCATAAGTTTGATGATGGGTACAGGGGAAGATTCTGTTAAGGTGATGGAGAAATTGGGTGTGGAAAAAGGGAAGAATTTGAGTAAAAAAAAGAATGTTAAGAAAGATGGAGATGAGAGTGAAAGTGGTTTTTGGTTTCGATTTAAGTTATTGTTTAGTTGTATCTCTTCTAGATCAAAAGTTGATAGTTCCATGAATGCTGCTATAGTTATTGGTAATTCTCTTTCTCCCTCTATATTGATGTATATATGTATTTGTGTAGATGACAAGATTGTGATTGAGCTTTTTATTTTGTGGTAACACTTGAGCTCAAAAGACAATTTTAGATATCTATAAATGGAAGCTCATCATTTTGAAAAATTGTAATTATATGGGGAATTGTGTTTTATATGGTAGAAGTTGTGTCTGTCTGTGTGAGTGTCAAGATAGAGCCTTTCTCCCTCTAATAGATGTATGCATTTGTGTAGATGAAAAGGTTTTCAGATTGTGATTGAGCTTTTTATTTTGTGGTGACACGAGTTTGAAAGATAACATCTATAAATGGAAGCTCATAGTTTTGAAGGATTGTAATTATATGGGGAATTGTGTCATATATGGTAGAAGTTGTGTTTTCATAATCAATTCCAAGATAGGGCTTTTGTCTATGTGCTTGACCTTTATCGTACTGTTCTGAGTTCCATACTTCAATTCTTTAGTACTCACTTTCTTTTGTTTTATATTTAATGCAGCAGAACCTAAGCAAGTTAATGAGAAGCGTGAAGTTCAGGTAGCTCCCACTAAAGATGTAGGCAGTGTGGAGAGCGGTTCTTCAAAACCTCTAATCAGCGGGGAGTTGAAGTATTCCTCTAAGCTACGGATTTTTATGTTTAACGACCTCAAGTCAGCCACTAGGAATTTCAGACCAGAGTCTCTTCTTGGCGAAGGTGGGTTTGGATGCGTTTTTAAAGGATGGATAGAGGAAAATGGAACTGCACCCGTCAAGCCTGGTACCGGTCTAACTGTAGCTGTCAAAACACTGAACCCAGATGGCCTTCAAGGTCACAAGGAGTGGCTGGTAATGATCAAACTCTGTACTGTTTTTTTCGGTTTCTATGGACAATGTTGATGATTTTGCTATTTATGTACAGGCTGAGATTAACTTCCTTGGAAACCTTGTTCACCCAAGTCTTGTTAAGTTGGTTGGCTATTGCATGGAAGAAGACCAAAGGCTGCTTGTTTACGAGTTTATGCCACGAGGGAGTTTGGAGAATCATCTTTTCAGAAGTATGTCAATCACAAACCGATGCACATCTTCTTCTTCTTCTTCCTGAAGGCTTTAAGGGATTCATGTATATTTACTGTTTTTTAATCTTTTTCCATTATGGTTCAGGGACTTTACCTCTCCCTTGGTCTGTTCGAATGAAAATTGCACTTGGTGCAGCTAAAGGTCTCGCCTTTCTTCATGAAGAAGCTGAGAAGCCAGTTATATATCGCGATTTCAAAACATCTAATATTTTACTAGATGCGGTATGTTTGGAAGCCAATTAATACAATAAAAAGCCTCAAACTTGTTTCCTTTCTCTCCATATTTATATATTTTTAGAGAAAATGTTACCATTTCAGGAATATAATGCAAAGCTCTCTGATTTTGGACTTGCAAAAGATGCTCCAGACGAGAAAAAATCCCATGTATCAACCCGAGTCATGGGAACTTATGGTTATGCTGCCCCTGAATATGTAATGACAGGTAAGTCAGATGTTCTGGCCTTGTTCTTGGTTATCGTAATATCTATTGAGCTTTTGGACTTAGAAAATTTTCAATATGAACAATTAGGACATCTTACAACGAAGAGCGATGTGTACAGCTTTGGAGTAGTTTTACTTGAAGTACTAACTGGACGAAGATCCGTGGATAAAAGCCGGCCAAACGGAGAACAAAACTTGGTCGAATGGGTGAAACCTCATCTCTTAGACAAGAAAAGGTTTTACCGGCTATTAGATCCTCGGTTAGAGGGTCACTTCTCTATCAAAGGTGCTCAGAAAGCCACGCAAATAGCAGCACAATGCCTTAACCGAGACTCTAAAGCTAGACCGAAGATGAGTGAAGTTGTTGAAGCCTTAAAACCGTTACCAAATCTTAAAGACTTTGCTAGCTCTTCTTCTTCTTTCCAAACAATGCAGCCTGTAGCCAAGAACGGTATTAGAACACAAGGAGGAGGGTTTGTGTCGAGAAATGGACCGCCTTTGAGGAGTTTGTCTAGCTTAAACCTGCCTACTGCTCAAGCTTCACCTTATCGTTATGCACGTCAATCACCAAAACCTAAAGGAAAAGAGCAATGACTCAAATAGATAATTAGTTCTTCATGTCTGACCAAGGTTTTGCTGATCACGGCTGGATGTACAGCTTCCTGTTTCATCGATTCCTTCCCATTCAAGAGCGATGTTCTCGGTTTCAGCTTTTTACCCAGATTGGAGAGATGGTCTGTGGAAAATGAAGCTTGGCAAATTTGGAATGTTAGGATCCTGGTTTGTGTTCATTGAGTTTGATGGGACTCAGAAAATATCTTTGGTCCTGAAAGGTCTAAAGATTTTGATCTATGATTTTAATGGGTAGAAGTGTAAAGTTTGAGAGTGTAAAGTTCTTCAAATGTTAAAAAAAAAAAACTGTTCTGTAAAAACTTATGTTCACTCTGTAATATATGTTGTCTTCTGATATGCATTGGTTTTTAATAATTCAACTCACTAACTCAATTCACATGTGCTTTTAAACTACCGTTGCGATAGGTGTAAACTATTATGTCGGAGAGATGGGGATCTTTTCTAAAGTAGTCAAAAAATATTGAGGACCCTTTATGTAAAAACCATAAAAATAGGGGGAAAAAAATGGATCTGCGGGGTATCGATCCCGGTACCTCTCGCATGCTAAGCGAGCTCTACCATCTGAGCTACAAACCCATTTGTTCATCTATTCGTATTTTATATATAATAACATTAAAACGCTTCTCTTCTTAACCGTCCCCAGTTCCGATTTCGCTCGTCGGAGTTTACAGATTTTGAATTCGCGAAGATGCTGAGAAAACTACTGACGCAATCATCTTCTCGCCGTCTTCTCTCTTCCGGTACACCTTTCTTCTCCAAATCTTCTCTTTCACCATTTTCCTCATTATCCTCTTCGCCGGAGCCACCGTCCTCGGAGAATAGCACCGTTGAACATGTCGAACATCCCGGAACAACCATCTCCGTCGATCGTTCAGCTCTCTACAATCCTCCTGGTACGTATTTCACTCCCAATTTCGATTTTGAGATTTGACTTTGACAGATTTGGAATCTGATTGTTGTAAATTTTAGATCACTCTCATGAATCCAAACCTGACTCCGAGCTCGTTAAGCATCTCAAGAGTATTATCAAGGTAACTTCGCATTTCATACATTTTGAAGCTTCATAGTAGTGAAATCGAAACAAATCTATGAATTGGTTTATGTATCACAGTTTCGAGGTGGTCCAATCTCTGTTGCTGAATACATGGAAGAGGTTTTGACTAATCCTAAAGCTGGATTCTACATGAATCGTGATGTATTTGGAGCTCAAGGTGATTTCATTACTTCTCCAGAAGTTAGTCAAATGTTCGGCGAGGTAATTACTTTTAGCATTTCTTAATTGTGTGTGTTTGGTTCTATGAACGAGCTTGAGATTGCTGTGATTCTCAGATGATTGGTGTTTGGACTGTATGTGTTTGGGAGCAAATGGGAAGGCCAGAGAGGGTTAATCTTGTTGAGCTAGGTCCAGGTCGTGGAACACTCATGGCCGATCTTCTTCGTGTATGCATTTATGCTCTTGTGTTGTATCCTTGAGATTTCTTGATTATCTCATTGCTGAGTACTGAAAGATTTTGACTTGTAGGGTACATCAAAGTTTAAGAATTTCACGGAATCATTGCATATACATTTGGTGGAATGTAGTCCTGCATTGCAGAAGCTACAGCACCAGAACCTGGAATGCACAGACGAGAGTGATTCGGAGAAGAAAGCTATAAGTTCATTAGCTGGGACACCCGTTCACTGGCATGCTACTCTTGAAGAAGTACCATCAGGAGGTATGTATCTTTTGTTACATTTTCCTTGGAATTTAAGACTTACTAATTGTGATTATTAATGAGGTTGTGGTCTTAATATATGTCTTAAGCATTTGAAAAATGAGGTTTTTCATCTTTTCTCATGGTATCTCTTTTGGTTTTGCGGCAGTACCAACATTAATCATTGCTCATGAGTTTTACGATGCTCTTCCAGTTCATCAGTTTCAGGTTAGTCATCTTTATAATATAGTCTTCTCCTGGTAGTTTAGTTTGTGTATCTTATGTAGACTCAATCTCTGCAGAAATCTTCCCGTGGCTGGTGTGAGAAAATGGTTGATGTAGGAGAAGATTCACAGTAAGTATTAGGGAATTAAAAGAAAAAAGGATATATTTCATTAGTGGAATTTGCAAAATCATGTATATATGATTGATGCGTTCTTGGTTTAGGTTCCGCTTTGTTCTGTCCCCACAGCCTACACCTGCAGCCTTGTATCTCATGAAACGCTGCACATGGGCTACACCTGAGGAAAGGGAAAAACTCGAGCATATCGAGATCAGCCCAAAATCAATGGATTTGACCAAAGAAATTGCCAAGAGAATAGGTTCTGATGGAGGTGGAGCACTTATAATCGATTACGGGATGAATGAAATCATTTCAGATAGTCTTCAGGCTGGTGTCCTCAAAATCTTCTGATCATGTTTATAAAGTCTTGTTATCTGAATCTATGGCTAAGATTTAACAATCATTTTCTAACTCTGTTACCAAAAAATGTCTTCAGGCTATTAGAAAACACAAGTTTGTCAACATACTAGATGATCCCGGGTCTGCAGATCTAAGTACTTATGTTGATTTTCCTTCAATAAAACACACAGCTGAGGAAGCTTCAGGTTCGTTCCCATACTCGTACTAGTCTATGTAATATAGAGAGAGTTAGCATTACTTAACCAAATCCAAACATGTGTGTTGTGCAGAAAATATCTCAGTCCATGGACCTATGACTCAGTCTCAGTTCTTGGGTTCACTTGGTATAAACTTCAGAGTTGATGCTTTGCTACAAAACTGTGACGATGACCAAGCCGAGTCCTTGAGGGCAGGATATTGGCAGCTAGTTGGAGATGGTGAAGCACCTTTCTGGGAAGGACCCGACGAACAAACACCGATTGGAATGGGAACGAGGTATCTTGCAATGGCTATTGTCAACAAAAACCAAGGCGTTCCAGCTCCGTTCCAGTAAGAAAGATTGAAACTTTTGAGAGAATGAAACCAATCCTCTTTATTTATTTTTCTTGTAACTTTGTTTATCTTTGGTAGTAGTGATAATAAAAGCTTTTTGATTCTCAAGTTTTTTGCGATTAGGGTTTTCCAATCAAATTTTCATCTGTTAGCATACGTAACACATTATATTTTTAAACACAAGTCCTATTTTTACAATGTGGTTCGGTATGATGTAAGTATTGGGAGTTAAGCCAATGTCCCACATTGGAAGATTAGAAAATATATGTCTAATATAAAAGTCAGTCAATCACCAATTAGTATGAGACCTTTTGGGAAGGAGCCCAAAAACAAATCCATGAGGGCTTGGTCAGTTAGCCCAAAAGGGACAATATCATACTAATAAGAGAGTTGACTTGGGCTTGTAGAAGTCCAACAGTAAGAATGGATGGGCAAAGCCTTTACTTTCAGATTCGGGTAACTGGACTTGCCACAACTCAGCGTTCCATCTTCAATCACTTCCCATGCACTTCACTAATTTGAATGGTTATCTTCATTGGCTATGTAGTGCAAATCGAGCCCTCGTTACTCATAATTTCTATGCTTCTACCGGGCTTTGTCACGTCATTGAATAACCTCAACTGAAGCACCCATATATAACAAAGCGACTCTCACTATCTCATGTAACTTTCCAAAATAATCTAGGAAATTTATAATTAATTGAATTAATTTTCCTTAAAGGCACAATACAATTGGAAAAAGAAAATAGAAAACTTGCAAACAACAGCCAATATCATACTGAGAGAATTGTTACAAATATTTCCCTATAAAAATAAATAAGTCATCGAAAACCCCGAAAAGAAAAAAATAGCGATACAGTAGTCTGCTTCTTCTCCTTTATTTGAGATCATTAAACTAGTTATGGATGTTCTTCCAGAGCCGGTGACAGTGATAATACTAGCGAGACTACAGATCAGAGACATCGAAAGAATTAAACTGGTGTGTAGGGAATGGAAATCGCTCTTCGAGTCTTCTTATTTCCGTGATGTCTACGGAATCATAAACCAAAGGTACTTGTCCTCTCCATGGTCCATCTTGTACAGAGACCAATTTTGTAGAACTGCTTCCGAATTCTTCTGCGAGAGATGGGGTTTTACGCAATCAATAGGTTCTTGCGTCTCACGTTTCCTGGACGAGCTGAAAACAGCTCACAATACCAACCGAGTTGGTGTCTTGACCAACACGGACGGTTTGATTTTGTTGGATATGTCGACCAAATCCGGACCTGAAATGTTCTGTGTGGCTAATCCTGTGTTGAGACAATTTATCAGAATCCCTCAACCTCCTTGCACTACAAGAAAACATGCTAGAACAGACGGAAAAATCCGTCGGAAATCCGTCGGAATTGGCTAATTCCGACGGATTTCCGACGGATTTTTCCGTCTGTTCTATCTCGTCGGAAATAAAAATTCTGACGGATTTCCGACGGATATATTTCTGACGGACATATTTCCGACGGATTTCCGACGGACTTATTTCAGACGGATTTCCGATGGATTTCTGACGGATATAAAATTTTATTAATAATATTAATAATATTTAATTTATTCTTCTTCTTGTTCTTCTTCTTGTTCTTCTTCTTCTTCAGAAATTACTTCGGTGAGAAGGAAGAAGTGATATATAAAAACAAAATTCCAACGGTTTAAGTTTAACGAATCGTAAAATACCACGAAACCACAAAACCGTCGGAAATATGACTAGACAAGCCGAAAAAAAACAAATTTCGTCGGAAATCCATCAGAAATCCATCTGAAATCCGTCGGAAAATTTCAGATGGCTTTCCGACGGAATCGTCAATTTTAGACGGATTTCCGACGGAATATAAATCCGTCGGAAAATTTCAGACGGATTTCAGACGGATTTCCGATGGAATCATCAATTTTCATGTCTATCGGAAATGCGTCGTAAATTCGTCGGATTTATATTCCGTCGGTTTTGCGGTAAATTTCTTGTAGTGTCGTTCTTCTCACAATGGTTACCAAGGCGCAGCACTTGTAACACACATGAACAACGGTGATCTTTTTGGTTACAAGGTGGTTCGGTATGGGTTAGTTGACAGGGGTGATAGTATTTACTTTCAAATGTATTCGTCTGATTCTGGTCATTGGACTTTCCACTTAGTCCGTACTGAGCATCCCATCTTCAACAGCTTCTCATCAAATCCCATTAATTTGAATGGTTATCTTCATTGGCTATGGCGCCGTGAATCTGAAGCCTCGTTTCTTATCATTTCTATGCTCCTACTGAGGTTTGCCGCGTTATCCCTTTACCTCAGTGCTCTGCTAGCATCTTTGGGACCGAAGAGACTCTTACTATCTCATGTGGGTCGCTTATGTATATGAAAACCGATAGTGGAAGACAACCAAACCAGCAGCTCAAGATCTGGAGGCTCAAGACCTATACGAGTAGCTCAATGAAGGAATCTTGGGAAATGGTGTGGGACCTCAGGCTTGGCCTTAGCCTCGCAACTGAGCCAGTGGCGATGCATCCTTTTGTTGAAGAGATCATCTACCTTGTCACACGCCAAACTGATTATTCCGAGACGTATGCATATCTTGTTTCAGGTAACTTATAAACCAAAAAGTTCCAACTCCACGAAGATTGGAAGCAAGAGCACAGAGACTTGGGAGACTATCAATCTCATCTCTTTCATCAGTTTATGCTTCCACAAAGAATCAGCTCCATTCCTTGTCCACCTGGCTGCACTCTTTTTACACTTCTCGAATTTTTTTCCAGTTGATTTCCTACAAATTCCACGAACTCGCATTTACCTCGTGCATATTCGTCTTTTAGGTTCCATCCTTGTTCGTCGATCCATGACCAAAAAATATCTTAAAAAAATAAATCTCTTTTCTATTTTTTTTTTGGTTTTAGTATTGTATTGTGTTGTGATTATATGTTGGAGTGTGAAAACATAGTTATAAGTTCATTGCCGTCGTCGAAAATCCATTGATTTCAGTCATAAATTTTCAATAGAATCTCAGCCCGTCGGAATTCTCGTCAATTTTCCAATAGCTTTTTTGTAGTTAATTATTAGCAATTTCTTTAGAAAGTAGGCTTACTAGGTAGTACGTATGATATATAATCATATGCATATTTAACACCGATTTATCTATATTGTTACAAACATCATACTGTATGTTCTGGATTTTGTCAAACGTTTGCATAGCATTTACTTATTGTTTTTAGCATCAATTGCATAGCAAAATTATCATACATTTCTGAAAGCATATCAACATGAACAATATCCATGGCAAAGCTTTTCTTTTGCTTTAAATGTTAATTTGTGTATTACCAATTTTATACATTATTTTTTTTGCACAATAACGACTTAGTAATTGATACTCCATCCGTTCAACAAAGATGTTTTAGACTTTTTATTTTGTTTCACAAATATTGAAGTTTTGTGTTTCCAATGTTAATGTTTTGGTTGTTTACCAGTTTTACCTTTATTAATTAAATACAATATATAGTTATAAAAGTAATTGTTTTGAAATAATAACATTAGAAAAGGTATATTTAACCTTTTAAATTCGTTTTTAAAATGTGTGAAAACTTAAAAACATATATCTTTATGGAACAAAGAGAGTATAAATTAGAAATCTTATTTTTAAAAAATATTTTACTTCTCCTGTCAATTTCCTTGTAATAGAAAAATAAAAATCTTTAACAAATAACAAGAAATAAAATAAAATACTTTTTGTTCAAGATTGAAAATATCTACATTGCCAGGTCTTCAAAGTCCTCCGAGAAATGCCTCATGAGAAGGTTTTCGATTGATGCAAATTTCTGATCCCAAGCCGCTTTTTCTGTGTCTGAGTAGAGTTTAAAAAACTCTAAACTCTAAAAATGTGAGGTTAGGAGATTTATGTTATATAAAAGAATTGATATTTAATAAAAATAATATACAGTATGTGGCCTAAATGAAAATGTATACTAAGTTTGACAAAAAAAACTTCATCTACTACACTATTAAAAAAAAGTCAATCTAAGAGAGTGTTTCCAAATACTCATATTAAAATAAATAAACCATGATTAATGTTATATGTGTATTCAAACAGATTAAAACAATAATATTATGGAAACTAACATTGATTATAATTTATCTAAAATCTTTCTACCTAATTTAAATCAATGTATTAGAAAAATAAGTATGATTCACATTTCACTTTTATTTGATCTTATTTTCAAATTATTTTGAATTATTACATAATAAATTTAATTAATAAAAGTTTATTTTTTTCTACATATGTTGTGACTCAAATCTATTTTTTCAGAAAATTACATATCTTTTTTTTTGCAGGATAATTTCTAAGTATTTATTTTGACGGAACATTACGGATTTGCAATTTGTTAAAAAAATTACATAGTCGATTTTTTTTCAGGAACCAGATTAGTTTTGACGAAAAATTAATTAGACTTAAGATTGACAATTATATTGGTTTTCATTTAGTTAGGATTTTTTTTTCAATTAATTTAATTTTTATAAACATTAAAGAATCCAAAAACTATAATTTATATCAAAATAATTGACATGCGGGCATGAATCTACTACTATTATTACTAAACCTGTTTCCAAACATATCTACTAAATTAAATAACAAATCAAAAATCCAAACAGATTAAATTAGTAATATTATAAAAACTAACATTGATTTTAGTAGAGATTACAAATAAGTTAGGTTTTAAAAATAAACATATATTACTTAATCAATAAGAAAAAAAGTTAATGTTCATTGTCCCATATCAATAGAAGTGTCAATCAGGCCTGTAAAACTGCAGGCTATGTCTAAGTAGATCCATCATGGGGTGAAATTATTTTATGCTTATTAAAAAGTGGATAATATAGATAACCTAATAGTGGACCGCAGATTTAGCAGACCTTGTCTGCGAATTAGCTGATAGATCCCCAAACAACCAATTTTTAATAAAACAAATAAGTGATATATATATATATATTAATAATTATATATAGTTGATAAAATATAATATGTGATATATTTAAAATTTTTAAGAGTTTATATATATAAACTTAGAATATTTACAAAAAGAGAATATTAAAAATATATTTTTTAAAAACTTATTAATTTTAATTCTTTAAAATATCTAAATTATTTAAAATTAGAATTGCGGGCCGGTATGCCAACCCGTTGGATATAGCATAACAAACTTCGACATAAGAACGATTTATAAAATATTAAAATGGGTATATACGTTAAACAATAAACAACATTAACACTTAATAATTTAATGAAATTAAAACTACATATAACGAAAAGAAATTAATTATAAAAACTAAATGAAAAAATCTACATATAACAATGACTGATACATTTTCGTTGCATCGCTTTCAAAGAGCGAGATCTGAGAGATAATCAGCAGTGTCTTGGCACGATTGGTCTGCATCTTGGCCTCTCTCTTCTAGAGGCAAGGATCCTTGCTTCTTGTATGATCTTGCCTCAAGCATTTTCTAGTCTTGCTTTCTCTATCTGGCTACAAAATACACACACAAGAAATAAAAGAGTGCTTCATCAGCTTTATAGGAAAGCGCAGTTTAAAATTGTTTTTTCAGTTGTCATCAAACTTTCATATCTAAACATGTCTTCTTCTTTTTTTTCGATGTGATAGGAATAATTAAAAAGAAAAAAAATGAAGTTACTACTTTATTCATGATTCAACGACATTTCTTATATAAATATCTTTTGTTCAACCCAAAAGTGTTAATATAAGTAAATATGATGAGAATTTTCAGTTAACGTTAAAGATTCTGTTTTGTGACAAATTTCCCACTTATTTTTAGGACTAGTAATCCAAGTAACTGCCACTTCTTTGCGACACTATTTGAAATTATTAAAATTATTTAAATGAGATTTATAAAAATAGCAATAATAAAATAATATGATTCATTGTTGAAATTAAAATAAAGAAAAGTGCGGGATTTAAATATTTTGTTCATTATAAAAGGAAGAGGAAGAGTTAAATTATTTACAAACCAAATAAGAATCTTGGCAGCTTCATCTTCTTCTCTATCTCTATCTCTCTCACACTCGGAAACAAAAACTGTTGAAGATACGATATCTTCTCATCATCACTTCGTATCTTCTCCTCTTTGCTTCGTATAATCTCTCCATTACTGCATATATTCTTCTCATTACTTCGTATATTCTTTGTGATATTTGATTCGTATAGAAGTTATGGTATATTGTAATGTGTATATATTGAGCCTTTGATGGCATGAATACAAGGACACGATAAACCTCATACTCTGGTTTATAACATGGTATCAGAGCTACTAAACATACAAAATTAGTGACTCTGTTTCTTTTTCTTTTTCGTTTCCGCGTTTGATTCCGTTTTCTAAGATCTTTGTTATATTCATCGTTTTTTGGTTTCATCATGTCAACGTCTGACAATGAATCTGGTGCAGTTGATTCTTCGGGAAATCTGAAATCAAGTGTTCCTCCTCCGATGGTGCCAAGGCGTGTGGAGATTCAACGCCGCACCATATCACCCTATGATCTTACCGCGAGTGATAATCCATGATCACTTATTTCTCAACCCTTGTTACGTGGCTCTAATTATGATGAATGGGCCACCAACATTCGACTTGCTCTCTCGGCAAGGAAGAAGTTTGGCTTCGTGGATGGCACGATACCAAAACCGAGTGAAGATTCCGGCGATCTCGAAGACTGGTGGACTAACAATGCGTTAGTGGTTTCATGGCTGAAGCTCACTATTGATCCGGTCCTCCGTTCTTCGATTTCTCATCGTGATGTGGCTCATGATCTTTGGGAGCACATCAAACAACGATTTTCTGTAAAGAGTGGTCAGAAAATCCAACGATTGAAGCAAGAGCTTGCGCTATGTAGACAACGTGGGCTTGCGATCGAAGCTTATTTTGGTAACCTGACTCAGATCTGGACAACTCTTGATGACTATCGTCATACGAAGAACTGTGGTTGTCCTCAAGGACATGATTGTTTGATGTGCTCCCAAAGATCATGAGCCACATCACGATGAGAAATCGAAGAACGGAGGAATTGATGAATCGGTGTTTGGTACGGTGAAGTCGTCTCTCTTGTCAAGAGATCCTTTGCCTACTCTTGATGAAGCGTACAATGTTCTCACTCAAGATGAAGTATCAAAGAAATCTGTTCTCATCGATGGGGTCAGTTTCGCGGTTCATGCTGCTCCAAAATTTTCAAGTGATAAATCAATGGTGTGTTCAAGCTGTGGCCGGCATGGACATTCGGCAGATCATTGTTTCAGGACCATTGGTTATCCACAGTGGTGGGGTGATCATCCCAGAAACAGAGGGCCTCCAGTTCTGACCAAACCTAAAGGCTTTGCGTCAGTGGCTCATGTGCGGGCTCATGCGGTGGTAGCATCGACTGATACGGTGTCTCGTGCAGCTAATTTAACTGTTGTGGCAGCAGATCGAGTTGGTTTCACGGGGCTGAAGAAAGATGATTGGCACACCTTGATGCAAATGTTGAATGAACGAAAACAATCAACCAACAATCAACGTTTGTTAGGTATGTCCATTCTTAGCACTTGGATAATTGATACTGCTGCATCTAATCATATTACGGGAAGTTTGGATTTTTTAGACGCTGTTGTTGATATGGCGCCTATGTTTATTAAATTACCGGATGGAAGGTTTGCTACATCGACAAAGAAAGGAACTGTAGTGATGGGTTCTCATCTAAGTCTCAAGAAAGTGTTTTTGGTTGAAGGATTGCAATGTCATCTCATCTCTGTTTCTCAGTTGACTAGGGATATTCGTTGTATTGTTCAACTTATGGATAAGATCTGTGTTATTCAGGACCGCATCACAATGATGCTGATTGGAGTGGGTGAACAGGAGAACGGACTTTACTTCTTTAGAGGATTGGAGAATGCGGTGTCGGTGAATCATTTAAGTTGGAGTTCGATGGAAATGTGGCATCAACGCTTGGGTCATCCTTCTTCTAAAGCTGTCGAGTTTTTGTCTAGATCGGGTGTTATTCGGGATTCTATTTCTGATGTTATTGATGTTTCTGCTTTTCTTGCAAATAAAGCGTGTGAGGTGTGTTTACGCGCCAAACAAACATGAGATGTATTTCCGTTAAGTTCAAATAAAACAACTGAAGTTTTTCAACTCGTTCATATTGATCTTTGGGGGCCGTGTCGCACACCGGTTTTGTGTGGTTCGACGTATTTTTTAACTATACTTGATGATTTTTCCCGTGCTGTTTGGCTTTATCTCTTACCATCCAAGCGAGATGCACCAACTTCTCTTCAGAATTTCATTGCTATGATCGAACGTCAATTCAACAAACAAGTAAAGACTATTCACAGTGATAATGGTTCTGAGTTTATTTGTTTAAAGGAGTTTTTTAACAGCAAAGAAATTATTCATGAAACGTTTTGTGTCTCGACTCCTCAGCAAAATGGGAGGGTAGAACGAAAGCATTGACACATTTTGAATGTGGCAAGGGGCGCTAAGGTTTCAGGCTAACCTACCAATCGAATTTTGGGGACAGTGTGCGTTGGCAGCTGGCTATTTGATTAACCGATCTCCATCGATGATACATCACGGTAAAACACCTTTTGAGATTCTTTATGATCGCTCTCCTCCTGTTTCTCATTTGAGAGTGTTTGGATGTTTATGCTTTGTTCATAATCATTCCCATGGTGGCGATAAATTTGCGAGTAGAAGCAACACGTGTTTTTTTATTGGGTATCCTTTTGGTAAAAAGGGATGGCGTGTCTATGATCTAGAAACAGGAAAGATCTCTGTCTCTAGAGATGTAGTTTTCATTGAAACTGAGTTTCCCTTTGTGGCCTACTGAGCTATCTATTTCATCATTGTTATCTCCTCAAAAAGATGAGGACGTTGGTACGACAGAGGAATCTTTGCCTTTGGTTTCAAATTCAGATGTTCACGATCATATCAATTCTTTAGCGTCTGGGCTTGGGCCTGAGTTGCGGGAAATTTCAGTTGGACCAAAAATCAATGATTCAGTTATTGGGCCAAATCCTATACCTGAAGTTATTGGGCCTGTTTCTTCAGCTCAGTTAAGTCCAAATATCAATAATTTGGGATCATCGTCTTCTGATACGGTTTCTACAGAGACGGAAGCTCCAGTTGTTGATTCTACCATTGTGTCTCCTCCGGTGACACCTCAACCGCTTTCTCCAGTTGTTAATCCTCCTGTCGTCGAGCAGCCAATTTTACGCAGGTCTACTCGTCAGACTTGTCCTTTAAAAGACTATATCATTAATACGGTAAAACGTGATTCTCCCTCGTCTAGTGATTCAGATTCTACATCGTTTCCAATTGATGATTTTGTCACATGTACTCGTTTTTCCGAGGCTCATGTGGCATATTTATATGCAATAACATCAATTGTGGAACCCAAGTATTTTTCTCAAGCCGTGGGAGATGAGAACTGGGATTTAGCAATGACAACAGAGATTGATGCTATGGTGAAGAATGGTACATGGACTATCGAAATTTTACCGGAAGGCAAGAAAGCGATTGGCTCTCAATGGGTCTACAAAGTCAAGTTTAACGCAGACGGAAGTATTGAGCGTTATAAAGTGCGATTGGTTGCTATGGGTAATAATCAAATTGAGGGGATTGATTACAAAGAAACTTTTGCTCCGGTCTCAAAAATGACTACGGTCCGAGTTTTCTTACAAGTTTTTGTATCTATGGATTGGGAAGTTCATCAAATGGACGTTCACAATGCCTTTTTACACGGTGATCTCCATGAGGAATTCTACATGAAGCTTCCACTTGGTTTTCGAACAAAGAACAAGAATGCCGTGTGTCGACTTCATAAGTCAATTTATGGTCTAAAACAGTCTCCACGATGCTGGTTTGAGAAACTCTCTACGGCTCTTTTAGACTATGGTTTTCAGCAGTCGGTTTCTGATTACTCTTTATTTACGCTGAATACATCAGAGAAGAGATTGCATGTCTTGGTGTATGTGGACGATCTGATTATTTCGGGGAACTCTCCAGCCGTGATTGCCATTTTTAAGGAATACTTATCCTCTTGCTTTCACATGAAAGACTTGGGGATTCTAAAGTATTTTCTGGGGATGGAAGTTGCTCGGAACTCGACGGGTATGTACTTGTGTCAGCGAAAATACTCATTAGATATCATTTCTGATACTGGATTGTTAGGCGCACGCCCATGTACATTTCCCATGGAACAGAATCATGGTCTTGCTCTTGTTAAAAGTGAACTTCTAACAGATCCCACAAAGTACAGGAGACTCATTGGGCGCCCTATCTACCTTGCTATGACTCGGCCTGATCTTGCTTACTCCGTTCAGGTCCTTTCACAGTTTATGAGGGCACCTACTGAGGCTCATTGGGAGGCAGCTTTGCGTGTGGTTCGATATTTGAAGAATACTCCGGGACAGGGAATTCTTCTCAAGGCTGGAACTTCTCTCACATTGACAGCTTGGTGTGATGCGGATTAGGGCAGTTGCCCTCTATCTAAGAAGTCTCTTACTGGATGGTTTATACAACTAGGGGGTTCTCCCATTTCTTGGCGTTATACACTCAAGGAAGTAACTTGGTTACATGCGCTACTGCTATCACTTGGATTGTCACATGATGGACCGGTTCCATTGCATTGTGACAGCAAGGCCGCTATTCATATTGCTTCTACTATGACTTCGTGTTGAATTCGACCCAAATTATTCGGATTTTGACTTTTTGTTCAATCCGTCCCAAATCATTCGGATTTTGATTGTGTTGAATCCAACCCAAATTATTCGGATTTTGACTTCGTGTTAAATCCGGCCCAAAATTTGGATTTTTACTTAATGTTGAATATGGCAAAAAATTTTGATTTTGACTTCATGTTGAATCTGGTTCAAATTAATCGGATTTTGACTTCTTGTTGAATCCAACCCAAATTATTCAGATTTTGACTTCTTTTTGAATCCGGCCAAAATTATACGGATTTTGACTTTGTGTTAAATCCGGCCTAAAATTTGGATTTTGACGTAGTGTTGAATCCAGCCCATTTTATTCAGATTTGACTTCGTGTTTAATCTGTTCCAAAATTCGGATTTTGATTTCCTGTTAAATCCGGCCCAAATTATTCCCATTTTGACTTCGTATTAAATCCGGTCTAACATTTGGATTTTGACTTCGTGTTGAATCCGACCCAAATTATTCTGATTTTGACTTCGTTATAAATTCGGCCCAAAATTCGAATTTTAACTTCGTGTTGGATTCGGCCTAAATTTTTTTGGATTTTGACTTCGTGTTGAATCCGGCCAAAATTATTTGGATTTTGACATCTTGTTGAATCCGGTCCAAATTATTCGGATTTTGACTTCGTGTTGAATCCGGCTCAAATTATTCAGATTTTGACTTCGTGTTGAATCCGACCCAAATTATTCAGATTTACAGTTCATGTTGAATCCGACCCAAATCATTCGGATTTTGATTTCGTGTTGAATCCGACCAAAATTATTCAGATTTTGACTTCGTGCTAAATCTGGCCCAAAATTCGGATTTTGACTTAGTGTTGAATCCGACCCATTTTATTTGGATTTTTACTTCAGGTTAAATCCGACCCAAAATTCGGATTTTTACTTTGTTTTAAATCCGGTCTAACATTCGGATTTTGACTTTGTGTTGAATCCAACCCAAATTATTTGAATTTTGACTTCGTGTTAAATCCGGCCCAAAATTCAGATTTTGACTTCGTGTTGGATCCGGCCCAAATTATTTTGATTTTGACTTCGTGTTGGATCCGGCCCCAAATTTGGATTTTGACTTCGTGGTAGATCCAGCTAAAAAATTCAGATTTTGACTTCGTGTTGAATCTGACCCAAATTATTCGGATTTTGATTTCATGATAAATCCGACCCAAATGATTCGGAATTTGACTTCATGTTAAATACGGCCCAAAATTCGGATTTTGACTTCGTGTTAAATCCTGTCTAACATTTGGATTTTGACTTCGTGTTGAATCCGGCCCAAATTTCGAATTTTTACTTCGTATTAAATCCGCCTTAAATTATTCTGATTTTAACTTTCTGTTGAATCCGTTCCAAATTTCAGATTTTAACTTTGTGTTGAATCCGGCCCAAATTATTCGGATTTTAACTTCGTGTTAAATCCAGCCCAAAATTCGGATTTTGACTTAGTGTTGAATCAGGCCCATTTTATTCGGATTTGACTTTGTGATAAATCTAGCCAAAAATTCAGATTTTTGACCTAGTCACTACAAGAAATTTACCGCAAAACCGACGGAATTTACGACGTATTTACGATAGACATTAAAATTGACGATTCCAACGAATTTCAGATGGATTTCAGACGGATTTCCGATGGATTTTTGATAGAATTTGTTTTTTCGGCTTGTCTAGTCATATGTCAGACTAAACCTTGGATTTTGAATTTGTGTTGAATCTGGCCCAAATTATTTTGATTTTGACTACGTGTTGAATTCGATCCAAATTATTTGGATTTTGACTTCGTGTTAAATCCGACCTAAAATTTGGATTTTCACTTCGTGTTGAATTCGACACAAATTATTCAGATTTTGATTTTGTTGTAAATCCGGCCCAAATTATTTGGATTTTGACTTCGTGTTGAATCCTGCTTAAAACTCGGATTTTGACTTCGTGTTAAATCCGGCCCAAATTCTTTGGATTTTGACTTTGTGTTAAATCCGGCCCAAAATTCGGATTTTGACCTAGTGTTGAATCCGGCCCATTTTATTCGGGTTCAGACTTCGTGTTGAACCGGCCCAAATTATTCGAATTTGGCATCGTGTTGAATCTGGCCTAAAT
The DNA here is from genome assembly GCA_028015245.1 of Cardamine occulta. Taxonomy (NCBI): domain Eukaryota; kingdom Viridiplantae; phylum Streptophyta; class Magnoliopsida; order Brassicales; family Brassicaceae; genus Cardamine; species Cardamine occulta. Next base: position 5,118,721 of record CM051378.1, read on the forward strand.
TTTTCGGATTTTGACTTTGCCTTGAATCCGACCCAATTCATTAGAATTTTGATTTCGTGTTTAATCCGATCCAAATTATTTGGATTTTGACTTTGTGTTGAATCTGGCCGAAATTATTTGGATTTTGACTTTGTGTTAAATCCGGCCTAAAATTTGGATTTTGACTTAGTTTTGAATCCACCCTATTAAATTCGGATTTTGGCTTTGTGTTGAATCCGACAAAAAAATCAGATTTTGATGTCGTGTTGAATCTGGCTCAAATTATTCAGATTTTGACTTCTTATTGAATCCGGCCTAAATTATTCGGATTTTGACGTCGTGTTGAATCCGGCCCAAATTATTCGGATTTTAACTTCGTGTTAAATCTGGCCCAAAACTTGGATTTTGACTAAGTGTTGAATCCAACCTTTTTGATTCAGTTTTGACTTTGTGTTAAATTCGGCCCAAAATTCTGATTTTGATTTTGTGTTGGATCCGGCCTAAATTATTTTGATTTTGACTTTGTGTTGAATTTGACCCAAAATTCAGATTTTGACTTCGTGTTGAATCTGACTCAAATTATTCAGATTTTGACTTTTTGTTGATTCTGCCCAATTTATTCGGATTTTGATTTCGTGTTGAATCCGACTCAAATTATTCGCATTTTGACTTTATGTTGAATCCCACCCAAATTGATTTGATTATGACTTCCTGTTGAATCCGACCCAAATCAATCAGATTTTTATTTCGTGTTGAATCCGACCCAAAATATTCGGATTTTGACTTCGTGTTAAATCCGGCCCATGATTCAGATTTTTACTTAGTGTTGAATCAAGTCGACTTAATTTGGATTTAAACTTCGTGTTATGTCCGGCTCAAAATTTGGATATTGAATTCGTGTTAAATCCGGTCTAACATTCGGATTTTGACTTCGTGTTGAATTCGGCCCAAAATTTGGATTTTGACTTAGTGTTGGATCCGGCCCAAATTATTTAGATTTTAACTTTGCGTTGAATCCATCACAAAATTAGGATTTTGACTTCGTGTTGAATCCGACCCAAATTATTCGGATTTTGACTTCGTGTTAAATCCGGCCCAAAATTAAGATTTTGACTTAGTGTTGAATCCGGCCCAAATTTTTACTTCGTGTTGAATCCCACCCAAATTATTCAAATTTTGACTTTGTGTTTAATCTGACCCAATTTATTCGGGTTTTGACATTCTGTTGAATCCAGCCCAAATTATTCGTATTTTGACTTCGTGGTGACGCCGGCCAAAAGTTTCCGGATTTGGACTTCGTGTTGAATCCAACCGATATCATTCAGAATTTGATTTAGTGTTGAATAAGACCCAATTTACTCAGATTTTGTCTTCGTGTTGAATATAGCCCAAAATTAATCGGATTTTGACTTTGTGTTGAATCTAGCCCAAATTAATCGGATTTTGACTTCATGTTAAATTCGGCATAAAGTTCAGATTTTGACTCCGACCGAAATAATTCGGATTTTAAATTCGTGTTAAATCTGGCTTAAAATTCCGATTTTGACTTTGTGTTGAATCCTACCCAAAATATTCAAATTTTGACTATGTGTAAATCCGGCCTAACATTTGGATTTTGAATTTGTGTTGAATCCGGCCCAAATTATTCGGATTTTGACTACGTGTTGAATTCGATCCAAATTATTTGGATTTTGACTTCATGTTAAATCCGATCTAAAATTTGGATTTTCACTTCGTGTTGAATTCGACGCAAATTATTCAGATTTTGATTTTGTGGTAAACCCGGCCCAAATTATTTGGATTTTGACATCGTGTTGAATCCGGCTTAAAACTCAGATTTTGACTTCGTGTTAAATCCGGCCCAAATTATTTGGAATTTGACTTTTTGTTTAATCTGGCCCAAAATTCGGATTTTGACCTAGTGTTAAATCCGGCCTAAATTATTCGAATTTTGGCATCGTGTTGAATCAGGCCTAAATTTTTTTCGAATTTTGACTTTGTATTGAATCTGACCCAATTCATTCGAATTTTGATCGGATTCAAATTTTGATTTCATGTTTAATCTGATCAAAATTATTTGGATTTTAACTTCGTGTTGAATCTGGCCCAAATTATTTGGATTTTGACTTTGTGTTAAATCCGGCCCAAAATTCGGATTTTGACCTAGTGTTGAATCCGGCCCATTTTATTCGGGTTCTGACTTCGTGTTGAATCCGGCCTAAATTATTCGAATTTTGGCATCATGTTGAGTCTGGCCTAAATTTTTTGGATTTTGACTTTGTATTGATTTCTTGTTTAATCCGATACAAATTATTTGGATTTTAACTTCGTGGTGAATCTGGCCCAAATTACTTGGAATTTGACTTTGTTGAATCTGGCCCAAATTATTCAGATTTTGACTTTTTGTTGATTCTGGCCCAATTTATTCGCATTTTTGACTTCGTGTTGAATCCGACTCAAATTATTCAGATTTTGACTTTATGTTGAATCGCACCCAAATTATTTTGATTATGACTTCATGTTGAATCCGACCCAAACCATTCAGATTTTGATTTCCTGTTGAATCTGACCCAAAATATTCAGATTTTGACTTCGTGTTAAATCCGGCCCAAGATTCAGATTTTTACTTAGTGTTGAATCAAGTCGATTTAATTCGGATTTAAACTTCGTGTTATGTCCGGCTCAAAATTTGGATTTTGAATTCGTGTTAAATCCAGTGTAACATTCGGATTTTAATATCGTGTTGAATCCGGCCCAAAATTCGGATTTTTACTTCGTGTGGGATTTGGCCCAAATTATTCGGGTTTTAACTTTGCGTTGACTCTAGCACAAAATTAGGATTTTGACTTCGTGTTGAATCCGGTCCAAATTATTCGGATTTTGACTTCGTATTAAATCCGGCCCAAAATTAAGATTTTGACTTAGTGTTGAATCCCACCCAAATTATTCAAACTTTGACTTCGTGTTAAATCCGACCCAATTTATTCGGGTTTTGACATTGATATGATCCTAGGTGAGGATCAAGTCCCTGAATGCTCTCCAAGAGGTTGTGATGATCGGTGACAAGGTGAGTGATGCGGAAGAGATGAAAGGTGAAGAACAATGAGTAGGATCCGGTGAGTCTTGGAGAATTGTTGCGAAACTTCCAAAGGGGATGGTGAACCTTTGGACTTTCAGACTTGCTCTGTACGTGGGTGAAGACCCTGGACGTGGTGAACAAGGGGTGGATCGAAGTGAAACTTCCTAGGAGTTGTGAAAGACCCTAAGATTATCGGCTTGCTCGGTGTGAAGGAATGAAGACCCGACACTTTGAACAAGAAATGATCAAACAGATTTCAGAGAGTTTGAGAATATGAAAAGAGTTTGATAAATTAGAAATGAAGCATTACAAGAGTTTAAATCAGCCAAAGAGTAAAGGGAAAATCTCGAGAAATACATAGCATTAAAACCAAAGTTTGAACAAAGAAAATGACTCTTCAAGTCTTGGGGTTTCGGCTGAAACTTCTTATTGGACTTGGGCTGCTTCACTTGGATAAGAAATAGAGGTGGGCTTAAGCTTTATCAAGAGGCTGATGAGTGAGTGATATGGCTTACCTCATTAAAAACCTTATTTGGAAAACCCAATGGGACAAAACCAAATGAAGGGAAAAAGAGTGTAAGTCATACCACCTCTCTTGATAAATGTTTAGGTGGCTTGGATCACAACCAATGTGGCTGGATTAGCACACACCAAACTGCCCGAGATGGTGTTGTCTTGAATTGTTGAAGTGATCGTCTTAATATTCCTGGATCAAACGTTGTTGTTGAGCTAATCCATTTCTTCTTAGCTTCCTCGGCTACAAGCTGCTCCGGTTCAAGCTTCTCCTTCATTGTGCTTGGCAGGATCACATCATACATTGTGTTGAATCCGGCCCAAATTATTTGTATTTTGACTTCGTGGCGACGGCGGCCAAAAATTTTCGGAGTTAGACTTCGTGTTGAATCAAGCCCATATCATTCAAAATTTGATTTTGTGTTGAATAAGACCCAATTTACTCGGATTTTGACTTCGTGTTCAATCTAGCGCAAAATTAATCGGATTTTTATTTGTGTTAAATTCGGCTTAAAATTCAGATTTTGACTTTGTGTTAAATCCGACCCAAATAATTCGGATTTTAAATTCGTGTTAAATCTGGCTTAAAATTCTGATAATGACTTTGTGTTGAATCCCACCCAAAATATTCGAATTTTGACTTTGTGTAAATCTGGCCTAACATTTGGATTTTGAATTTGTGTTGAATCATGCCCATATTATTCAGATTTTGATTACGTGTTGAATTCGATCCAAATTATTTGGATTTTGACTTCGTGTTAAATCCGACCTAAAATTTGGATTTTCACTTCGTGTTGAATTCGACGGAAATTATTCAGATTTTGATTTTGTGACAAATCCGGCCCAAATTATTTGGATTTTGACTTCGTTATGAATCCGGCTTAAAACTCGGATTTTGACTTCGTGTTAAGTCTGGCCCAAATTATTTGGATTTTGACTTTGTGTTAAATCCGGCCCAAAATTTGGATTTTGACCTAGTGTTAAATCCGGCCCATTTTATTTGGGTTCTGACTTCGTGTTGAATCCAGCCCAAATTATTCGAATTTTGGCATCGTGTTGAATGAGGCCTAAATTTTTCGAATTTTGACTTTATATAGAATCCGACCCAATTCATTCGAATTTTGATTTCTTGTTTAATCTGATCCAAATTATTTGGATTTTAACTTCGTGTTGAATCTGGTCCAAATTATTTGGATTTTGACTTTGTGTTAAATCCATCCCAAAACTCGGATTTTGACCTAGTGTTGAATCCAGCCCATTTTATTCGGGTTCTGACTACGTGTTGAATCCGGCCTAAATTATTCAAATTTTGGCATCATATGAGTCTGGCCTAATTTTTTCGGATTTTGACTTTGTATTGAATCCGACCCACTTCATTCGAATTTTGATTTCGTGTTTAATCCGATCCAAATTATTTGGATTTTAACTTCGTGTTGAATCTGGCCCAAATAACTTGGATTTTGACTTTGTTGAATCTGGCCCAAATTATTCAGATTTTGACTTTTTGTTGATTCTGGCCCAATTTATTCGGATTTTGACTTCGTATTGAATCCGACTCAAATTATTCGGATTTTGACTTTATGTTGAATCCCACCCAAATTATTATGATTATGACTTCATATTGAATCCGACCCAAATCATTCAGATTTTGATTTCGTGTTGAATCCGACCCAAAATATTCGGATTTTTACTGTGTTAAATCCGGCCCAAGATTAAGATTTTTATTTAGTGTTGAATCAAGTCAATTTAATTCGGATTTAAACTTCGTGTTATGTCCGGCTCAAAATTTGGATTTTGAATTCGTGTTAAATCCGGTCTAACATTCGGATTTTGATATCGTGTTGAATCCGGCCCAAAATTCGGATTTTGACTTCGTGTGGGATCCGGCCCAAATTATTCGGGTTTTAACTTTGCGTTGAATCCAGCACAAAATTAGGATTTTGATTTCGTGTTGAATCCGGCCCAAATTATTCGGATTTTGACTTCGTATTAAATCTGGCCCAAAATTAAGATTTTGACTTAGTGTTGAATCCCACCCAAATTATTCAAACTTTGACTTCGTGTTAAATCCGACCCAATTTCCTCGGGTTTTGACATTGTGTTGAATCCGGCCCAAATTATTCATATTTTGACTTCGTGGCGACGCCGACTAAAATTTTCCAGAGTTGGACTTCGTGTTGAATCAAGCCCATATCATTCAGAATTTGATTTTGTGTTGAATAAGACCCAATTTACTCGGATTTTGACTTCGTGTTGAATCTAGCCCAAAATTAATCGGATTTTGACTTTGTGTTAAATTCGGCTTAAAATTCAGATTTTGACTTCGTGTTAAAGCCGACCCAAATAATTCGGATTTTAAATTTGTGTTAAATCTTGCTTAAAATTCCGATTTTGACTTTGTGTTGAATCCCACCCAAAATATTCGAATTTTGACTTTGTGTAAATCCGGCCTAACATTTGGATTTTGAATTTGTGTTGAATCCTGCCCATATTATTCGGATTTTGACTACGTGTTGAATTCGATCCAAATTATTTGGATTTTGACTTCGTGTTAAATCCGACATAAAATTTGGATTTTCACTTCGTGTTGAATTCGACGCAAATTATTCAAATTTTGATTTTGTGGTAAATCCGGCCCAAATTATTTGGATTTTGACCTAGTGTTAAATTCGGCCCATTTTATTGGGTTCTGACTTCGTGTTGAATCCAGCGTAAATTATTCGAATTTTGGCATCGTGTTGAATCAGGCCTAAATTTTTCAGATTTTGACTTTGTATTGAATCCGAACCAATTCATTCAAATTTTGATTTCGTGTTTAATCTGATCCAAATTATTTGGATTTTAACTTCGTGTTGAATCTGGCCCAAATTTCTTGGATTTTGACTTTGTTGAATCTGGCCCAAATCATTCAGATTTTGACTTTTTGTTGATTCTGTCCCAATTTATTCGGATTTTGAATTCGTGTTGAATCCGACTCAAATTATTTGGATTTTGACTTTATGTTGAATCCCACCCAAATTATTTTGATTATGACTTCATGTTGAATCCGACCCAAATCATTCAGATTTTGATTTCGTGTTGAATCCGACCCAAAATATTCAGATTTTGACTACGTGTTAAATCTGGCCCAAGATTCAAATTTTTACTTAGTGTTGAATCAAGTCGATTTAATTCGGATTTAAACTTCTTGTTATGTCCGGCTCAAAATTTGGATTTTGAATTCGTGTTAAATCCGGTCTAACATTCGGATTTTGATATCGTGTTGAATCCGGCCCAAAATTCGGATTTTGACTTCGTATGGGATCCGGCCCAAATTATTCGGGTTTTAACTTTGCGTTGACTCCAGCATAAAATTAGGATTTTGACTTCGTGTTGAATCCTGCCCAAATTATTCGGATTTTGACTTCGTATTAAATCCGGCCCAAAATTAAGATTTTGACTTAGTGTTGAATCCCACCCAAATTATTCAAACTTTGACTTCGTGTTAAATCTGACCCAATTTATTCGGGTTTTGATATTGTGTTGAATCCGGCCCAAATTATTCGTATTTTGACTTCGTGGCAACGCCGGCCAAAATTTTCCGTAGTTGGACTTTGTGTTGAATCAAGCCCATTTCATTCAGAATTTGATTTTGTGTTGAATAAGACCCAATTTACTCGGATTTTAACTTCGTGTTGAATCTAGCCCAAAATTAATCGGATTTTGACTTCGTGTTAAATTCGGCTTAAAATTCAGATTTTGATTTCGTGTTAAATCCGACCCAAATAATTCGGATTTTAAATTCGTGTTAAATTTGGCTTCAAATTCCGATTTTGACTTTGTGTTGAATCCCACCCAAAATATTCAAATTTTGACTTTGTGTAAATCCAGCCTAACATTTGGATTTTGAATTTGTGTTGAATCCTGCCCATATAATTCGGATTTTGACTACGTGTTGAATTCGATCCAAATTATTTGGATTTTGACTTCGTGTTAAATCCGACCTAAAATTCGGATTTTGACTTCGTGTTGAATTCGACCCAAATTATTCAGATTTTGATTTTGTGGTAAATTTGGCCCAAATTATTTGGATTTTGACTTCATGTTGAATCCGGCTTAAAACTCGGATTTTGACTTCGTGTTAAATCCGGCCCAAATTCTTTGGATTTTGACTTTGTGTTAAATCCAGCCCAAAATTCGGATTTAGACCTAGTGTTGAATCTGGCCCATTTTATTCAGGTTATGACTTCGTGTTGAATCCGGCCCAAATTATTCAAATTTTGGCATCGTGTTGAATCTGGCCTAAATTTTTCAAATTTTGACTTTGTATTGAATCTGACCCAATTCATTCGAATTTTGATTTTGTGTTTAATTCGATCCAAATTATTTAGATTTTAACTTCGTGTTGAATCTGGCCCAATTTATTTGGATTTTGACATTGTGTTAAATCCAGCCTAAAATTCAGATTTTGACTTAGTGTTGAATCCGCCCCATTAAATTCGGATTTTGGCTTTGTGTTGAATCCGACAAAAAATTCATATTTTGATGTCGTGTTTAATCTGGCTCAAATTATTTGGATTTTGACTTCTAGTTGAACCCGGCCCATTTTATTCGAATTTTGACTTTGTGTTAAATGCGGCCTAACATTTGGATCTTAACTTTGTGTTAAAACCGGCCTAAATTATTCGGATTTTAACTTCGTCATGAATTCGACCCAAATTATTCAGATTTTGACTTCTTGTTAAATCCGACCAAAAATTTGGATTTTCACTTCATGTTGAGTTCTACCCAAATTATTAGTATTTTTATTTCGTGTAAATCCGGCCCAAATTTTTTGGAATTTGACTTCGTCTTGAGTCTGGCCTAAAACTTGGATTTTGATTTTGTGTTGAATCTGGCTCAAATAATTCGAATTTTGACTTCTTATTGAATCCGGCCCATATTATTTGTATTTTGACTTCTTGTTGAATCCGGCCCAAATTATTCAGATTTTGCCTTCGTCTTGAATCCGGCACAAATATTTTGTATTTTGACTTAATGTTGAATCCAACCCAAATAATTCGGATTTTTACTTTGTGTTGAATCAAACTCAAATCATCTGGATTTGGACTTCGTGTTGAATCCGATCCAAATTATTCAGATTTTGACTTCATCTTAATTCCGGCTGAAAATTTGGATTTTTAATTTGTGTTGAATACGGCCTAAATTATTCGGATTTTGACTTCTTGTTGAACCCGGCCCATTTTATTTGAATTTTGACTTCGTGGTAAATCCAGCTTAAAATTCAGATTTCGACTTCGTGTTGAATCCCACCCAAATTATTCGAATTTTGACTTTGTGTTAAATCCAGCCTAACATTTGGATTTTGACTTTGTGTTGAATCCGACCCAAATTATTTGAATTTTGACTTTGTGTTGAATTCGACCCAAATTATTCGGATTTTGACATCCTTTTAAATCCGACCAAAAAAATGGATTTTCACTTCGTGTTGAGTTCGACCCAAATTATTCGGATTTTTATTTCGTGTAAATCTGGCCGAAATTATTTGGAATTTGACTTAGTGTTGAGTCCGGCCTAAAACTCGGATTTTGACTTCGTCTTGAATCCAGCTCAAATTATTTGGATTTTGACTTCTTATGGAATCCGGCTAAAATTATTCTGATTTTAACATCGTGTTAAAACCGGCCTAAATTATTCGGATTTTTACTTCTTGTTGAATCTGGCATAAATTATTTGTATTTTGACTTCTTGGTTAATCCGATCCAAATTATTCGTATTTTTCCTTCGTCTTGAACCTGGCATAAATTTTTTGGATTTTGACTTCAAGTTGAATCTAAGCCAAATCATTCGGATTTTGATTTCATGTTGAATCCGGCCCAAATTATTCAAATTTTGACTTTGTGTTGAATCCAGCCCAAAATTCGGATTTTGACCTATTGTTGAATCTGGCCGATTTTATTCCGGTTTTGACTTCGTGTTGAATCCTGCCCAAATTATTTGAATTTTGACTTCGTGTTAAATCCGGCCCTAATTTTTTTGATTTTGACTTCGTGTTGAATCTGACTTAATTCATTCAGATTTTGATTTCGGGTTTAATCCAATCCAAATTATTCGGATTTTGACTTTGTGTTAAATCTGGCCTAAATTATTCGGATTTTGACATTGTGTTGAATCCGACCCAAAAATTGGATTCTGAAATCAGGTTGAATCTGGCCCACGTTATTTGGATTTTGACTTTGTGTTAAATACGGCCCAAATTATTTAGATTTTGACTTCATGCTAAATCCTGCACAAAATTTTGATTTTGACATCGTGTTGAATTCGGCCCACATTATTCAGATTTTGACTTCGTGTTGAATACAACCCAAATCATTCGGATATTGACTTCGTGTTGAATCCGGCCCAAATTTTTTGGATTTTGACTTCGTGTTGAATCTAACCCAATTCATTCAGATTTTAATTTCGTGTTTAATCCGATCAAAATTATTCGGATTTTGACTTCGTGTTTAATCTAGCGTAAGTTATTTTGATTTTGACTTTGTCTTGAATCCAACCCAAAATTTGGATTCTGACATCTTGTTGAATCTAGCCCACAATATTACAATTTTGACTTCGTGTTGAATCCACCTCAAATTATTCAGATTTTGACTACGTGTTGAATCCAGCCCAAAATAATTCGGATATTGACTTCGTGTTGAATTCGGCCCAAATTTTTTGGATTTTGACTTCGTGTTGAATCCGACCCAATTCATTCAGATTTTAATTTCGTGTTTAATCCGTCTCTAAATATTTAGATTTTGACTTTGTGTTGAATCGGGCCCAAAATTCGGACACTTACTTCATGTTGAATCCAGCCCACATTATTCAGATTTTGACTTCGTGTTCAATACGGCCTAAATTATTCAGATTTTGACTTCGTGTTGAATACGGCCCACATTATTCGGATTTTTACTTCTTGTTGAATCCAAGCAAAATTATTCAGATTTTGACTTTGTGTTGAATCTGGCCCAAATCATTCGGATTTTGACTTCGTGTTGAATCTGGCCCAAATTTTTTGGATTTTGACTTTATGTTAAATCCGGCTTAAAAATTGGATTGTGACTTTGTGTTGAATCCGACCCAAATTATTCGGATTTTGAAAGCGTGTTAAATCCTGCCTAAAATTCGGATTTTAACTTAGTGTTGAATCTGACCTATTTCATTTTGGTTTTGACTTCGTGTTGAATCCGGCCCAAATTATTCGGATTTTGACTTCGTGTTGAGTTCGACCCAAATTACTTTGATTTTTACTTTGTGTTGAATTCGACCCAAATCATTCGGATTTTGATTTCGTGTTTAATCGGACCCAAATAACTTGGATTTTGACTTCGTGTTGAATACGACCCAAATTATTCAGATTTTGACTTTGTGTTGAATTGGCCAAAAAATTGGATTCTCACTTTGTGTTGAATCCGGTCCACATTATTTGGATTTTGACTTCGTGTTGAATCCGTCCCAAATTATTCGTATTTTGACTTCGTGTTGATTCCAGCCCAAATAATTTGGATTTTAAATTCGTCTTAAATCCGGCCTAAACATTGGATTTTGACTTCGAGTTTAATCCAGCCCAAATTTTGGATTTCGACTTCGTGTATGATCTGGCCCAAATTATTCAAATTTTGACTTTGTGTTGTATTTGGCCAAAAATTCGGATTTTGACTTCGTGTTGAATCCGGCCCAAATCATTCGGATTTTGACTTCGTGTTGAATCCGGCCCAAATCATTCGGATTTTGACTTCGTGTTGAATCTGGCCTAAATGATTTGGATTTTGACTTAGTGTTGAATCCGGCCCAAATTATACGGATTTTGACTTCGTGTTGAATCCGACCCAAATAATTCGGATTTTGACTTCGTGTTGAATCCGTCCCAAATAATTCGGATTTTGACTTCGTGTTGAATCCGGCCAAAATCATTCGGATTTTGACTTCGTGTTGAATCTAGCCCACATTATTCAGATTTTGACTTCGTGTTGAATACGGCCCACATTATTCGGACTTTGACTTCTTGTTGAATCCAAGCAAAATTATTCAGATTTTGACTTTGTGTTGAATCTGGGCCAAATCAATCGGATTTTGACTTCTTGTTGAATCTGGCCCAAATTTTTCTGATTTTGACTTTATATTAAATACAGCTTAAAAATTGGATTTTGACTTCATGTTGAATCCGACCCAAATTATTCGGATTTTGAAAGCGTGTTAAATCCTGCCCAAAATTCGGATTTTAACTTAGTGTTGAATCCGACCCATTACATTTGGGTTTTGACTTCGTGTTGAATCCGGCCCAAATTATTCTGATTTTGACTTCGTGTTGACTCCGACCCAAATTATTTGGATTTTTACTTCGTGTTGAATTCGACCCAAATCATTGAGATTTTGATTTCGTGTTGAATAGGACGGAAATAATTTTGATTTTGACTTCGTGTTGAATAAGACCCAAACTGATCAGATTTTGACTTTGTGTTGAATCTGGCCCAAATTATTCAGATTTTGACTTCGTGTTGAATTCGACCCAAATTATTCGGATTTTGACTTCTTGTTAAATTCGACCAAAAATTCAGATTTTGACTTCGTGTTGAGTTCGACCCAAAACTCAGATTTTGACTTCGTGTTGAATCCGGCTCAAATTGTACAGATTTTGACTTCTTATTGAATCTGGCTCAAATTATTCATATTTTAACTTCTTGTTAAATCCGGCCTAAATTATTCGCAATTTGACTTTTTGTTGAATCCGGCCCAAACTATTTTGATTTTGACTTCCTGATGAATCCGGCCCAAATTATTCGGATTTTGACTTCATTCTGAATCTGACCCATATCATTCGGATTTTGATTTTGTGTTTAATCCGACCCAAATTATTCGGATTTTGACTGAATGTTAAATCTGTCCCAAAATTTGGATTTTAACTTTGTGTTGGATTCGGCTCAAATTATTCGGATTTTCACTTCGTGTTGAATCCGGCCTAAATAAGTAAGATTTTTGCTTCTTGTTGAATCCCGCCCACATTATTTGGATTTTGACTTCTTGTCGAACCTAGTCAAAATTCTTCGGATTTTTACTTCGTGTTGAATCCGGCCTAAATTTTAGATTTTGAGTCGTGTTAAATCCGGACTAAATTTTGGATTTTGACTTTGTGGTAAATCCGGCTCAAATGATTCAGATTTTGACTTCGTGTTAAATCCAAGCTAAAATTTGGTTTTTGACTTTGTGTTGAATCTAGCCCAAATTATTCGGATTTTGACTTCGTGTTGAATCAAGCCCAAATCATTCAGATTTTTACTTCGTGTTGAATCTAGCCTAAATCATCCGAATTTTGACTTCGTGTTGAATCTGTCCCAAATCATTCGGATTTAGACATCGTGTTGAATCCAGCATACATTATTCGGATTTTGACTTCGTGTTGAATCCAGTCCAAATTATTCGGATTTTAACTTCGTGTTGAATCGAGCCCAAATCATTCGGATTTTTACTTTGTGTTGAATCCAACTCAAATCATCTGGATTTTGACTTCGTGTTGAATCCGATCCAAATTATTCTGATTTTTACTTCATCTTAAATCCGGCCGAAAATTTGGATTTTTCATTTGTGTTGAATCCGGCCTAAATTGTTCGGATTTTGAATTCTTGTTGAATCCGACCCATTTTATTCGAATTTCGAGTTCGTGTTAAATCTGGCTTAAAATTCAGATTTCAACTTCGTGTTGAATCCCACCCAAATTATTCGAATTTTGACTTTGTATTAAATGCGGCCTAAAGTATTTTAAATTTTGATATTTGGTCTAATATAGAAACTTCTAGTGTCAAGTGTTCAATGTTTATTGGTAATCTATTCAGGAGCTTGGGAACTTGAGGAAGTTAGATATGACAGGTTCTAAGAGTTTGAGAGAACTTCCAGATATTTCAAATGCCTTGGAGCTAGAAGACTTGTTAATGGATGGCTGCACGAGGCTGGAACAATTTCCAAGGTACATTGGTAGCTTATGTAGTCTGGGGACACTCCACGCGAGACATTGTGATGGCCTTCGGAGTCTCCATATCAATATAAGATTAGCAACAACTCTTCAAGAACCAAGCGTCAGCCCCTGCCCAAGGATTTTACTTGAATTTCTCAACGAAGTAAAGCCATTGCAGTCTCTTGCAAATCTATCCATACATGGGAAAATAAAACTTTTGTTAGGCCAACTCAAAGGAGATGCAGATCACTTCTCTTTCAACTTGGAGAGAAAAATCCCTGTTAAGTTGATGATGAGGCCACAACCACCTCGCTTTGCATCAAATTGTGGTGATGTTAAATTTCTTGAGATCAAGCGAAACAACTACAGCGAGGATTTTCCATCATTCGAGTGCCACGGCTTTTCAGACTTCCCCCTTTTAACAGAGTTAAGCCTAATCAATTTGAAGGTGAATAACATCCCATCAAGCATTGGTGAACTGCATGCTTTAGTGAAGCTAAGTCTCAGCGGAAATGACTTTGAGAATTTACCAAGAACCATGGAACAGCTTTCGAGATTGAAATATCTGGACCTGCATAACTGTTGCAACCTCAAAGCATTGCCACCAGTAACTCAAGTGGAGACGCTAATACTTTCCGACTGTATCAACCTTAGATCATTACTGGAACTTCCTGCTGTTCAAGAAGACCGAGGCCTATACTGTTTGCTTGAGCTTAATCTGGATAACTGCAAAAATGTTCAATCTCTTTCAGACCAACTCAACCACTTCACCAATTTAATACATTAGACCTCAGCAGACACGATTTCGAAACAATACCTGCAAGCATTAAAGAGCTCTCCTCGTTGAGCACTCTAAAACTAAACAACTGCAAGAAACTTCAATCATTGGAAGAGCTTCCACTGAGCCTCAAGTGTCTCAGTGTATGTGGTTGCTGCACACTAGAGAGTCCCTATTCTGCCTGACCATTGCTTCGACTTGAACTTAGATACTCATCCAATCACTCAGTTTCCAACCAACAAGATTAGCGAAGAGGTAGTTACCTATTCATTCTGTATTTTGGTCTATTATAGAAAATTCAATGTTCTCAAAATCGCTACGCGCTAGTCGGGCGGCAAGGGTGGGCCTAGCGCCTAACCAATAAATCGGAGATTAAACGGGGATTAATCGGAGATTAGTTTTAGAGTTTTAAGACTATTTTAATGTTTTTAAAATATATTAATCCATTATAATTAAATTTTTCTATAATATTGTTTTTAAAATTGCATTAAAGACATAAAAACATATTTTTTAAAAACAAATTATGATTTTTATTAAAATTTTGAACATAAGTTATTGTAAAATATCATAAAATCCCAATCTAAATGTCTGAATAACAAAAAAAAAAAATTATCTGGCGGCGAAAATGGGCCTAGCGATTAGGCGCTAGTCGGGGCGGCGAGGGTGGGCCTAGAGACTAAACGGGGAGTAATCGGAGCTAGGCGGGGATTTTTAGAACAGAGAGAAAATTAGGTTGTTTGCGTACTTCAGTTGCCAAGCTTTAGTCATTTTTTTCATGTCCTTCTATAGGTACCATTACAATGTGGCAGGTTACAAGAATCTGAGATGCCAAGTTCTTCTATATGTGATGATGAATGCGCACTAGAGAGTGTGTACCTATTTTGCCAGACCATTGCTTCGACTTAAACTTAGATGTTCATCCAATCACTCAGTTTTCAACCAACAGAAGTATTGTAGAGGTAGTTATCTGTTCATTCCCTTTTCGAATTATTATAGAAAATTAGGTTGTTGCATACTTCAATACAAAGCTATAGTCATTTTTGTCTCTTTCCTTGTATAGGCACCATTAGAATATGAGCTTACAAGAATCTGAGATTCCAAGTTCTATATGTGATGATGAAATCAGGAGGTGGAGTCTACCATTTAGATTGCCGCGGATCAAGCCTTCTCTCGCACTTCTTGGCGGTGTTACCAGCTTCATGTTTTCCTTTATTTGGAAAATGGCTTACAAGTTACAACCACACTAACTTTCAGCATCCGAGACAAAGCCACCCACATTTTTGACATCTTCCTCTAGGTACACAAACTATTAGAATTCTGGCTAAATCCAATACTACATTATACTTCAACCGAGGTGAAAAAAATCGACTCAACAAGATGTTTAAAATCATCTTAACAAGACTCAACGGGATCCATAATATCATTATGGTGTGGCTGTATGCCGTTTTCCCTTTTATTCTTTTTGGTAACATGTTTAAAAACCTTCTTCATGTTAAGATTCTTTTTGTTTCATCACACACAAAAAACAGGAAAAGACATATATATATATACATGTTCCTTTTATTTTGCTTGGCCAGGTTACGTACCATACATTGACATTGCGGCTTCTTTTCGCCCTCTCTTCACTTTATTCCTACTTTTGGAATCGCAACCACAATCTTCATAAGAAGCTCATCAAACATACAAGAGTTTAAAAGCGCTTCATAAATAATTTGATATTACATGAATTTGCTGGCAGTAGAGAACCAACCAAGAATACGGCCAAAAATAAATACAAATTGGAGAGATTCTTATTGGGAAATTGAATACAGCACTCGCGTCAGAGAGATAAAAACAGTGAATGTACGTAAACCGCAGGATTGTACAATAGATTTTTCGGGTAAAAAAAAGGAGCAATGAAGAAATACAAAGATGAAAAAGAAAATAAACAGCATAAAGCAAACATTTTCTGCTGCAATAGAGTCCGAGATAGAAATAAAAAATAGAGAGATGGTGACAAAAGGGATGAGTTAAAACATGTTGTCATAAAACAATAAGAGAGAAAAAATGACAAAAAAACTTCGGCGAGTGAAGAATCGAGAGGAAAAACATATTCGGTTGGAAATCAGTATAATATTTGAACCAGAGAAAAGTAGAAGGACAATGGAGATCTTGCCGGAAGAATGGGTCGCCCATTTATAAGTGAGGACATAGTCACCGGATCCGTTTTCCATATCTCACACGGTGATTGAAAAAAAACGACGATATAAAACTAAAATCTACTCGATGTTATCTAAATTTAATATGTTAATAATAAAATTATAATATAGAAATTTAAATTAATTTACTGATGTAGAAAAAAACTATGTATATAACTTTCTTTTTTATAGCATTTATAACTCTTTTCTCTAATGACATATGGTTTGTTCTTTTTTACAAAAAAAACAATTTCAAAATATATCTTTGACAACAAAATTTTAATTTAATATTTTTGCTTAAATATAATTTATTTTAAAATTGAAAAACCCGTTCATCGGAATGGTCATAACCTAAGTATATCCTAAACGACAAACCCTAAGCAGAAGAAATAGCGATGCACTAGCCTTTTTCATATTCTTATTCTTCTTCTTCTCTGTTTTAAGGGCAGCAAAATCAGCATTATGTATCTTCCAGAGCCGGTGACGGTGATGATACTGACGAGACTACAGATCAAAGACATTGTGAGGCTGAAACTTCGTGTAAGGAATGGAAATACGCTTATGGAGTCTTCCTATTTCCGTGATGTCTACAAAACCATAAACAAAGGAACTTGCCCTCTCCATGGTCCATCTTGTACAGAGACAAGTTTTCTACAAATGCTTTAGAATTCCTCTCTTGAGAGATGGGGTTTAACGAGTCGATAGGTTCTTGCTTCTCACGTTTCCTGGACGACGTGAAAGCTTTTAACAAGAAAAGAAAAATAAAGAATAACAGACGACGTGAATAGGCAAAGCCTTTACTTTCAGATTTATTCGTCTGATTTAGGAAGTTGGACTTGCCGCTTCGCACCTATTCCCATGTTGGACAATTTCCTCGCATTCAAGCCCATTAATTTGAATGGTTATCTTCATTGGCTAGGCCGTGAAACTAAAGTACTCGTTGCTTATAATTTCTATCCTTCATTTGGTTGCAGTGTCATCGGTTTACCTCAGCGTACCAGCATCTTTGAATATACTCTTACCATCTCAAGTGGTTCGCTCATGTATATGAAAACTGAAAGTGGAAGACAACCAAACCAGAAGCTCAAGGTTTGGAGGCTCAAGAACTATACGAATGGCTCATTAACGGAAACTTGGGAATTATTGAGGACCCTTAGGCTTGGCCCTTATCTCAGCGGCGCAAGTGATCCAGTGGCAATGCATTCCTTCGGTGAAGAGATCATTTACCTCGTCACACACGAAACGTCTTATTCCAAGAAACCTGCCTATCTTGTTACATGTAACCTCCGAAAAAAAAAGTTCCAACTCCACAAAGATTGGAAGCAAGAACACAGAGAACTCGGAATCTATGAATCCCATCTTTTTCATCAGTTTGTCTTTCCACAAAGACTCGGATCCATTCCTTGTCCACCTGGCTGCACTCTTGTTACCGTTCCCGACCGACACTAGTTGCTGTCTAATTTTTACTTCCACATGTTATTTTAGAATTCTTCATATCGTTTTGATCTCTTCCTTCCATTAAAGATTTGTTAGTTTTTTTTAAAGCTACTACCAAAGTAGCACATGAAGAAACCCTCGAAAGACAGAACTCTGGCGAACGAAAATGAATCATAAATAAATAATTTGATATTACAAGAGTTTGTTTACTGGTAGGCAATAGAGAAACAATCATGAATATGGCCAACAACAAACAAATTGGAGAGATTCTTATTGGGAAATTTTGAACACACTCGCTCACGTCAGAGCGACAAAAACAGTGAATGTAAAACCGCAGGATTGTACAGCAGGTAGAAAAATGGAGCAATGAAGAAAACCACTAATACCCATATGGGTTCTTCTTATTCTCCAATTTTTCAAACATACTACACATTTTTATGTGTTTTCTCACTTCTTATCAGACTCAGAACATGTAGACAACACTGTCGTGAATCCTAGACTTCTGGTTCTGTGCAACACATTCAGATATCCACATCAAGTTCCTGATCTCCTGCTCTCTCAACCTCATATCACGTAAAGAATACGGCGTAATGGAACTGCAAATCTCAGGTTTAAACAACCATTTTAGTATTAGACATGAGTTGAGAGATAGCTATAACACATCACATGACTCTAAGGTCTCTAATGAGTTTTTGAAATTTAAATAGAAAACAACTAAAACTCAGTTATAGAGGCAACAAACCTGCTGCTCAAAGGCTAAGCAAAGCCTTCTGACTTCTTCTTCATAAAATGCCTTGTCGAGCATCTGACTCTCTCCATAAGACATCTTGGAGAATATAGCTTGATACGGTGGATATTTCTCCATAACACCACGAACCTAAAAGTTAATGATAATGAGATTCATTGAGCTAGTTTTGTAAACTTAAAATAAATTAATAAAATATTAGCTAGTGGATTTACCTGATCTATGTCTTCACAGATAGCAAGCTCCTCATGACCATATGGGTACCTGCAGATGCAAAAATCAAAACCATTTTTTAGATATATGCAACCATCTAATGGAATTATCATTTGGTTGTAGAATGCTTCTTACAGGAGACCAAAGTTAGAGTAGAGTTTCTTCCTGTCTTCTCTTGTGAGCTCAGTGCCAATGCTGCATAGCAAAGAAAAACAGTTTGTTTCAGTGCCTAGATAAACAAAGCAACACAACGTTCTTGTGGTTTCAAGCACAAAGCAGTAATTAATTACCTGTTGATGGTGATATTCACCGCTCTTCTGTCGGCTTCAAATGCCAAAAGGTCAGACATTATCTCTGCTGTTGCGCCACCAAGTTTCTATTTAGGATACACAAGAATAAAAAATGAGTGAGCTCATATATGTAGGTTCTGAAAATTCAAAAAAAGGGTTTAGGAGTCGACTAGCACCTGACAGAACTTGTAAAAATCCTCAAGGTATGCCTTGTAGAGGGTATTCCTCATAATCTCTATGTTCATGTCATCGAGATCCTAGAGATATCCGATAAGCATGTGAAACTACATTCATAACAGAAACAAGAAACAAATTGCACAAGAAGGATTGAAAAAAAAAATACAATAATAACTCCTTGGGCTTTGTACCTCTGAAGTTAAGCATTCAGAAAAGTATGGAGCCAGAGGAGTGTCCACAAGCACCAACCTATAGAGTTCCCGCATGTTCTGAGCAACTGCTAGTGTAGCAATACTGGAAAAAGAGCAAGACCATTAGAGAAGCATAATGAAAAAAGGAAAGAGAGAGAGACCATGAGAGAAGCAGCTAAAGGAATGAGATACAATAGAGGATGCAAAAGGTCAATGCTTATTGTACCTGTCAAACATGCCTAAAGGGTGACATTTCTCGAGTAACTCTTGAACATCTCTCTCATGCAGGGTTCCAGTAACAATAAGCACAACATTGTCAATCATATGGCCATATCTGCATCACAAAATCAAACGAACAAACGCAATATCTCAAAGGCCAGGTTCTTGTATTTGATAGCTTGTATACTAAAACCAAATCAAGGGGAAAAAAAAGTAACAATCAAAGCTATCATTTCAGAATAATCATAATCTTTCCTCTAAACATAGTTGCGATCACAGTAAAGGTGGAAACTTTGGGAAAGCAAAAAATCTTAAACTATGTCACCCTTTGCGATCACTGTAAAGGTACATTGAGAAGGGTTTTGGCAGAGCTAAATACCAACAAAATTACTGACCTTAATCCTGGAAACTAAACAAAAAAGGCCACAACAGACAACTTTTTAGCGACCAATCCTCTGCTGATCTAGAACCGTGATTTTACGGAAATAGTATCAACATCATATTTTACCTGATGTACTCTAAAAAGGTAGACATAGGCTCAGTAGCTTGGCAAAGCATATGCTTGTAATCATCAACAAGCTTGAGCGTACACTTCTCCACAATTGTGGTGGTATGCAGTGGTGACGGCTCTACAAGCAAAGCATTAGAAAACAACAATTCAGATACTCAAGAACACAAGATTTTGAGAGACGCAAGGAATCAATGTCTCATCTAACATCAGACTTCATTGAAAATTTAAAAATTAGCAGATCAATTTGGGGATTAGGAGCGTCTCGAATGCCTAAAACCCAGAACCCGTAGGCAATGTAACAAAATCGAATTCAGATGATCAAAACTCCATTTACAACAACTGAGTCAAATTTGGAGATCATGACGCACCGTTTTGAAGGTAAGAGCCGTATTTGGTAGCAGAGAGATGCATCTTGATGTCATCTAGGTTTTCACACTGGCATAGATTATTGTAATCGGCGATGGTGAGAAGCCCAGCACGGTGACCTCTGACGATCGCCTCCAAGTATCCTCCATGGATGTTGAAGGTAAGCGCCTCGAATCCGTACATTCTCTGTCTTGATCGAAGGATAATTTCAGATCTCAAAGATTGTCGCGGGAGATCTGATCTGAAGAAAAAATCGAAGCAGAGATCGACACGAAGAAGAAGATGAGGATAGTTTCGAATTGATTGGATTTGTTTGTAAACTCGTGTTGCCACGTTTAATTACGATTGTATCCTTTTAAACCGGTCTTCTATATCAAAGACGCATGCGCAGTTACTAAACCGATTTTCGTGTCAAACCGGATAGCCTGATATATTTCTTTTCTATTTACTATAAAATGATATATGTTCTCTCTCATAGTTTCGACTTTTACGTCGGTTCATTGTGAGGTTCATTCTGAATTTGTGACCGTTTATTTCTATGTTATCTAATAAAAAAGTTTTAGAATATAATTTTTATTACATAATTTCAGTTAATTCATTAAAATAATTTTTATTATATAATTTGAATCTATTATTTATTTTTTTCATTAATTATTTATCTTTTATCTAATTTATTTAAATTAGATTTAGAAATTATTATCATATTTAAGGAAATTATTATCTAAAATCTTAAATAAATCCAAAAAAATCCAAAAACGTATATTTTTAAACTTGTAACTAATCTTTAAAGTAATTTAAAAATATATATTATATTTTAAATGAATTATTTGTAAAATTTAAATAATCAAAACATTTTTTTTAAAGTTATTAACTAAAGCAAAAAAAAAAATTTAAACATAAAATGTATATTTCTATTTCAAATGCTTGTAAGTTATATTGTAATTTTCTAATCTCATATACTATTAAAAAAGAAGAAACAAATGAAAATACTATTTAAAAAGTGTACATATGAATAATCATCATATCCAAACAATTCTTTTACTTATCCCTATATCAAAATAATCTATACACTATTAAAAATAAAATTAAAGTTTAACTTAGTGTAGTGTTAAGCCATTTTCCAATAATTCCCTTGCTTTTTATCATCGATTCATTCATATTTAGAGGGGTTTATTGGTTTTAGATGAGAATTCAGAAAATTTATATATATTTAAAAAAAAAATCAGATTCAAAATACATCGTTGAATCAAGAGATTAAATAAATTTATGCTGTTTTCTATTTAAAATTTAGCATCACTAGATTACAAAAATTTGATGTTGTTTGATGGAAATAGACCATCAAATTTTAATTTTATTTGATTAGTTTTTTTTGCAAGATCGGTGGATTGCACTAAAGAGGTTTTGGCTGGAGGTTAATTATATATGTACCTTCAAATGATTAGAGCTATGTCGTAATGTAAAGAGACCAGATCATTCATCGTAAGTACGGTGAGAAGTGGCAAAACAACATATATGGTTTGTCCAATGCCATCGTCGTCATAAAATTTTGAAAAGTATATATCAATTTTCTTAATAATTGTTGACTCGATTACGTCTTTTATCTATTTAGTAGGCTTATTTGCTTTTTATTCTTTTAGCGAAGAGAAAAAAAAAACGAATCTTGGGTGAGAGTTTTGATTTCTCAAATCAGTTAGCTAGCATTCTTTTCATATTAAAATGTATCATTATATTTAAGAAAAGAATCAAATTAATATTATTTCTTTATTTTGATTAAGAGTTTGCTTTATTTTTCATTGTATGCATGATATGATCAAATTTAGACATTGGTTTATAAATTCACTAATATATTGAAAAAAAAACAAATATCAATCCTAAGGGGGGTTTATTCAATTATGATTTAGGTAGAGTTTTAATGACTATAAGTATTTGAGAATTTTGTTAACTCTTTACATACTCTAGGAATCTTCTAAAATATTTTTTCAAAGTTTTTCCATATTTTCACAGATTTTAAAATATACTATTGTAGAGTTTTGTTAAGTTGTAATTACTTTTGATATTATCTTACCTTTTATTAATATGAAATAATAACAAAATCTTTTCTCTGTTTCAGTTTATATAAAGAACGATATCATCGTTCTCCTATTAAAATAAAAAATATTTCATCGTCAAGTGATCAGTTCTCAAATATTCTTCTTCAAGTTCTGGTGAAGATAAGCCATTGAAGATGAGAATAATGAACACTCTGCTTTTATGTATAAACCTGAAAGTAGAAAAGAAAGAAAAATTCTACACATTTCTCTCTTTGGTGAAGATAAGCCATTGAAGAGCTCGGCTTTACCAGATATCTTACATAGCTAGAACTTCTTTCATGTTCGGTAATACTCTGTTGAATTGAATTATTTATAAAAATAGGTATAACTTTGAAAGTAATTGAAATATCATGTCAACCTCTAGTATTTTTAAAGAGTTTATATATGAACAAAAAACAATCAACTCAATTAACCAATAATACTAGATTTTAATCTAATGATAAAGTCACTTAAATTCATTTTATTTGAATAACACATGACTTTGATTGAGTTTTTTTTAATCTTGAACTAATAACTCATAACTTTAAATGATTGTAAACAAAATTTTAAAACTACCAAAACCAATAACACAATACTTTAATAGAGTTTTGGAAATTCCAGATTGAATAACAGTAAACTCTCTAAAACTTTTAATTATTGGAAAACGGCTTAACACTACACTAAGTTAAACTTTAATTTTACTTTTAATAGTGTATAGATTATTTTGATATAGGGATAAGTAAAAGAATTGTTTGGATATGGTGATTATTCATATGTACACTTTTTAAATAGTATTTTCATTTGTTTCTTCTTTTTTAATAGTATATGAGATTAGAAAATTACAATATAACTTACAAGCATTTGAAATAGAAATATACATTTTATGTTTAAATTTTTTTTTTTGCTTTAGTTAATAACTTTAAAAAAAATGTTTTGATTATTTAAATTTTACAAATAATTCATTTAAAACATAATATATTTTTTAAATTACTTTAAAGATTAGTTACAAGTTTCAAAATATACGTTTTTGGATTTTTTTTGGATTTAGTTAAGATTTTAGATAATAATTTCCTTAAATATGATAATAATTTCTAAATCTAATTTAAATAAATTAGATAAAAGATAAATAATTAATGAAAAAAATAAATAATAGATTCAAATTATATAATAAAAATTATTTTAATGAATTAACTGAAATTATGTAATAAAAATTATATTCTAAAACTTTTTTATTAGATAACATAGAAATAAACGGTCACAAATTCAGAATGAACCTCACAATGAACCGACGTAAAAGTCGAAACTATGAGAGAGAACATATATCATTTTATAGTAAATAGAAAAGAAATATATCAGGCTATCCGGTTTGACACGAAAATCGGTTTAGTAACTGCGCATGCGTCTTTGATATAGAAGACCGGTTTAAAAGGATACAATCGTAATTAAACGTGGCAACACGAGTTTACAAACAAATCCAATCAATTCGAAACTATCCTCATCTTCTTCTTCGTGTCGATCTCTGCTTCGATTTTTTTCTTCAGATCAGATCTCCCGCGACAATCTTTGAGATCTGAAATTATCCTTCGATCAAGACAGAGAATGTACGGATTCGAGGCGCTTACCTTCAACATCCATGGAGGATACTTGGAGGCGATCGTCAGAGGTCACCGTGCTGGGCTTCTCACCATCGCCGATTACAATAATCTATGCCAGTGTGAAAACCTAGATGACATCAAGATGCATCTCTCTGCTACCAAATACGGCTCTTACCTTCAAAACGGTGCGTCATGATCTCCAAATTTGACTCAGTTGTTGTAAATGGAGTTTTGATCATCTGAATTCGATTTTGTTACATTGCCTACGGGTTCTGGGTTTTAGGCATTCGAGACGCTCCTAATCCCCAAATTGATCTGCTAATTTTTAAATTTTCAATGAAGTCTGATGTTAGATGAGACATTGATTCCTTGCGTCTCTCAAAATCTTGTGTTCTTGAGTATCTGAATTGTTGTTTTCTAATGCTTTGCTTGTAGAGCCGTCACCACTGCATACCACCACAATTGTGGAGAAGTGTACGCTCAAGCTTGTTGATGATTACAAGCATATGCTTTGCCAAGCTACTGAGCCTATGTCTACCTTTTTAGAGTACATCAGGTAAAATATGATGTTGATACTATTTCCGTAAAATCACGGTTCTAGATCAGCAGAGGATTGGTCGCTAAAAAGTTGTCTGTTGTGGCCTTTTTTGTTTAGTTTCCAGGATTAAGGTCAGTAATTTTGTTGGTATTTAGCTCTGCCAAAACCCTTCTCAATGTACCTTTACAGTGATCGCAAAGGGTGACATAGTTTAAGATATTTTGCTTTCCCAAAGTTTCCACCTTTACTGTGATCGCAACTATGTTTAGAGGAAAGATTATGATTATTCTGAAATGATAGCTTTGATTGTTACTTTTTTTTCCCCTTGATTTGGTTTTAGTATACAAGCTATCAAATACAAGAACCTGGCCTTTGAGATATTGCGTTTGTTCGTTTGATTTTGTGATGCAGATATGGCCATATGATTGACAATGTTGTGCTTATTGTTACTGGAACCCTGCATGAGAGAGATGTTCAAGAGTTACTCGAGAAATGTCACCCTTTAGGCATGTTTGACAGGTACAATAAGCATTGACCTTTTGCATCCTCTATTGTATCTCATTCCTTTAGCTGCTTCTCTCATGGTCTCTCTCTCTTTCCTTTTTTCATTATGCTTCTCTAATGGTCTTGCTCTTTTTCCAGTATTGCTACACTAGCAGTTGCTCAGAACATGCGGGAACTCTATAGGTTGGTGCTTGTGGACACTCCTCTGGCTCCATACTTTTCTGAATGCTTAACTTCAGAGGTACAAAGCCCAAGGAGTTATTATTGTATTTTTTTTTTCAATCCTTCTTGTGCAATTTGTTTCTTGTTTCTGTTATGAATGTAGTTTCACATGCTTATCGTATTATCTCTAGGATCTCGATGACATGAACATAGAGATTATGAGGAATACCCTCTACAAGGCATACCTTGAGGATTTTTACAAGTTCTGTCAGGTGCTAGTCGACTCCTAAACCCTTTTTTTGAATTTTCAGAACCTACATATATGAGCTCACTCATTTTTTATTCTTGTGTATCCTAAATAGAAACTTGGTGGCGCAACAGCAGAGATAATGTCTGACCTTTTGGCATTTGAAGCCGACAGAAGAGCGGTGAATATCACCATCAACAGGTAATTAATTACTGCTTTGTGCTTGAAACCACAAGAACGTTGTGTTGCTTTGTTTATCTAGGCACTGAAACAAACTGTTTTTCTTTGCTATGCAGCATTGGCACTGAGCTCACAAGAGAAGACAGGAAGAAACTCTACTCTAACTTTGGTCTCCTGTAAGAAGCATTCTACAACCAAATGATAATTCCATTAGATGGTTGCATATATCTAAAAAATGGTTTTGATTTTTGCATCTGCAGGTACCCATATGGTCATGAGGAGCTTGCTATCTGTGAAGACATAGATCAGGTAAATCCACTAGCTAATATTTTATTAATTTATTTTAAGTTTACAAAACTAGCTCAATGAATCTCATTATCATTAACTTTTAGGTTCGTGGTGTTATGGAGAAATATCCACCGTATCAAGCTATATTCTCCAAGATGTCTTATGGAGAGAGTCAGATGCTCGACAAGGCATTTTATGAAGAAGAAGTCAGAAGGCTTTGCTTAGCCTTTGAGCAGCAGGTTTGTTGCCTCTATAACTGAGTTTTAGTTGTTTTCTATTTAAATTTCAAAAACTCATTAGAGACCTTAGAGTCATGTGATGTGTTATAGCTATCTCTCAACTCATGTCTAATACTAAAATGGTTGTTTAAACCTGAGATTTGCAGTTCCATTACGCCGTATTCTTTGCGTATATGAGGTTGAGAGAGCAGGAGATCAG
The DNA here is from genome assembly GCA_028015245.1 of Cardamine occulta. Classification (NCBI taxonomy): domain Eukaryota; kingdom Viridiplantae; phylum Streptophyta; class Magnoliopsida; order Brassicales; family Brassicaceae; genus Cardamine; species Cardamine occulta. The sequence continues at coordinate 5,145,384 of CM051378.1, forward strand.
GAACTTGATGTGGATATCTGAATGTGTTGCACAGAACCAGAAGTCTAGGATTCACGACAGTGTTGTCTACATGTTCTGAGTCTGATAAGAAGTGAGAAAACACATAAAAATGTGTAGTATGTTTGAAAAATTGGAGAATAAGAAGAACCCATATGGGTATTAGTGGTTTTCTTCATTGCTCCATTTTTCTACCTGCTGTACAATCCTGCGGTTTTACATTCACTGTTTTTGTCGCTCTGACGTGAGCGAGTGTGTTCAAAATTTCCCAATAAGAATCTCTCCAATTTGTTTGTTGTTGGCCATATTCATGATTGTTTCTCTATTGCCTACCAGTAAACAAACTCTTGTAATATCAAATTATTTATTTATGATTCATTTTCGTTCGCCAGAGTTCTGTCTTTCGAGGGTTTCTTCATGTGCTACTTTGGTAGTAGCTTTAAAAAAAAACTAACAAATCTTTAATGGAAGGAAGAGATCAAAACGATATGAAGAATTCTAAAATAACATGTGGAAGTAAAAATTAGACAGCAACTAGTGTCGGTCGGGAACGGTAACAAGAGTGCAGCCAGGTGGACAAGGAATGGATCCGAGTCTTTGTGGAAAGACAAACTGATGAAAAAGATGGGATTCATAGATTCCGAGTTCTCTGTGTTCTTGCTTCCAATCTTTGTGGAGTTGGAACTTTTTTTTTCGGAGGTTACATGTAACAAGATAGGCAGGTTTCTTGGAATAAGACGTTTCGTGTGTGACGAGGTAAATGATCTCTTCACCGAAGGAATGCATTGCCACTGGATCACTTGCGCCGCTGAGATAAGGGCCAAGCCTAAGGGTCCTCAATAATTCCCAAGTTTCCGTTAATGAGCCATTCGTATAGTTCTTGAGCCTCCAAACCTTGAGCTTCTGGTTTGGTTGTCTTCCACTTTCAGTTTTCATATACATGAGCGAACCACTTGAGATGGTAAGAGTATATTCAAAGATGCTGGTACGCTGAGGTAAACCGATGACACTGCAACCAAATGAAGGATAGAAATTATAAGCAACGAGTACTTTAGTTTCACGGCCTAGCCAATGAAGATAACCATTCAAATTAATGGGCTTGAATGCGAGGAAATTGTCCAACATGGGAATAGGTGCGAAGCGGCAAGTCCAACTTCCTAAATCAGACGAATAAATCTGAAAGTAAAGGCTTTGCCTATTCACGTCGTCTGTTATTCTTTATTTTTCTTTTCTTGTTAAAAGCTTTCACGTCGTCCAGGAAACGTGAGAAGCAAGAACCTATCGACTGCGTTAAACCCCATCTCTCGCGCGCAGAGGAATTCTAAAGCATTTGTAGAAAACTTGTCTCTGTACAAGATGGACCATGGAGAGGGCAAGTTCCTTTGTTTATGGTTTTGTAGACATCACGGAAATAGGAAGACTCCATAAGCGATTTCCATTCCTTACACACGAGTTTCAGCCTCACAATGTCTTTGATCTGTAGTCTCGTCAGTATCATCACCGTCACCGGCTCTGGAAGATACATAATGCTGATTTTGCTGCCCTTAAAACAGAGAAGAAGAAGAATAAGAATATGAAAAAGGCTAGTGCATCGCTATTTCTTCTGCTTAGGGTTTGTCGTTTAGGATATACTTAGGTTATGACCATTCCGATGAACGGGTTTTTCAATTTTAAAATAAATTATATTTAAGCAAAAATATTAAATTAAAATTTTGTTGTCAAAGATATATTTTGAAATTATTTTTTTTGTAAAAAAGAACAAACCATATGTCATTAGAGAAAAGAGTTATAAATGCTATAAAAAAGAAAGTTATATACATAGTCTTTTTCTACATCAGTAAATTAATTTAAATTTCTATATTATAATTTTATTATTAACATATTAAATTTAGATAACATCGAGTAGATTTTAGTTTTATATCGTCGTTTTTTTTCAATCACCGTGTGAGATATGGAAAACGGATCCGGTGACTATGTTCTCACTTATAAATGGGCGACCCATTCTTCCGGCAAGATCTCCATTGTCCTTCTACTTTTCTCTGGTTCAAATATTATACTGATTTCCAACCGAATATGTTTTTCCTCTCGATTCTTCACTCGCCGAAGTTTTTTTGTCATTTTTTCTCTCTTAATGTTTTATGACAACATGTTTTAACTCATCCCTTCTGTCACCATCTCTCTATTTTTTTTTTCTATCTCGGACTCTATTGCAGCAGAAAATGTTTGCTTTATGTTGTTTATTTTCTTTTTCACCTTTTTATTTCTATCTCGGACTCTATCTCAGTTCGTCATTTTGGAAAATATCATTTACA
>CM051378.1:5147792-5172792 GCA_028015245.1 Cardamine occulta
CATTCTGTCTCCTCTATGAAGAAAATATCTCCTTCAATATCTTTGTCCAATAGATGTGTTATTTTTTTATTCGTAAATTTAGAATATTATTCAACTTTCTAACCAAAATTTTTTTATTGTGCCAATTATATGTAACCAATTTGATAATCATCATTTGCGAATTCTCATTTATTTTTATTTTTACCACAACATACTGTTTCTAATTGCTGCTTACTGATCTCTATTTATTTGGAGGGTTTTTTCACTTATAAGTTATTTGATGTTCGTTTTTTTTGCATACATGACAAATATTTCTCAACATATTTTTATCGTTTTAATAATAAAACTGAGATGACAAAAACAAAAAGTTGAGTTTCCTTTTTTCATATTTTTGTAACTTATAATTTATAAGATTAAAAATTATTAGTTGGTTGTTAACCTTATTTAAGTAAAAAAAAACAATTCAAAAAATGTATATACTATTTTTTTTGGATATTATGCTTTTTGTGGAAATGTAGGAATAAAAAGATATTTCAAGGAATACAAACTGATCACACAGACATATTTAATCGAGCAAAAATTGAATACTTGGTTTGGGAGGTGGTCCAATCAACTCTACCGAGGAAGCTGAAAATAGGGAAGTGATGGAGCTTCCTTCTACATTGCTTAGATGTTGGATTGATGAATCATGGAATCATCAGACTCTACTACATGTTTAGGTAGGATTTTTTTTTTGGGGGAAGATCATGTCGTGTTATTAGGTTTTAAGTGTTACCAGAAAACACCATCACCCTTGCACATAGAGTTGGAAGCACTGGTATGGGCTATGAAAATCGTTCTCTCGTCAAAGTTATTGTGTTAAGTATTCGAAACAGATTATGTAGAACTTGTCTTAATGGTGAAATCTTGAGAGAAGTGGTCCGCCTTCTCCAATTAGTTTGATGACCTCGCTTCGAGTTTTTTTACATGATTTTTTTGATTTCTCGTATTTCTCGTTTTTGTAATAGACAAATCGATTGGTTAGTACGAATCTCTAGAGTTTTATTTTAAAAAACTTTTTTTATAAATACTTTATCTTTCAAACTGTACACCCAATTGTGGAGTTAATTTCTAATTTAATGTTTGGAAAAAAATAAAAAAAATGTATATAGTGAGATTTAAAAAAAAAACAAAAATTGGAGTGAAATCCCTAAATTCTCTACCCACAAGTTGACAAACAGATCAAGTCTTCTCTAACTTCTCACTTCCTCATCGGAGCTCCATTTTCCGATGATTCACCACTGCTTCAATGGCGGATCCGCCATCATCCTCCTCCTCTTACTCCTCCTCACCACCACTTCCTCCTCTACTCCAATCCCAGGACTAGACACTTTCTTAACAAACCAATACCATCTCGATCCAAAAGCAACAAACGACTCATTCGCATCTCTCTCGTCCTCTCTGAAACGATCTCTATCTTCATCTTCCTCATCTCACCAATTGTCATCTCTCGCCAAATCACTACTGTCTCTCTCAGTCTCAGTCTCACTCAACGTACGTTTCGTCGGCGACTCATTCCCTTCCTCCGCCGCTTCAACTTTCACCGAATTCATCTCCGCTGCCGTAACTAACGACAACTTCAACGTAATCTCACCTTCACCAGATTCATCAACAAATCACAAACTCGCTGTCTCTCACTCTCTTCACCTCGACGCTTCACTATCTTCTCAATCTCTCACCACAAAACTCGATTCAACTTTGAAATCCCTAATTTCAACCACGACTTCATCTCTCCGATCTAATCTCCTCTCAGTTCGGTACAATTCAATCGATGAAATCATCAAACAAGAATATGAGAAAGAGAAGCATGGAGATGGAGGAATCTTTATCTACTTGATCTCATTAGGTCCTCAATCAAAACCTTACGCTTATAGCTACTCTCATGGCGATTCATCAGCTGGATTTACGAAATGCTTAGGAAGTATTTGGACTGGGAAAGATCGTTATCTATGGATTGATTTATCAGCTGGACCTGTTGATTATGGTCCTGCGTTATCTGGTGATGGTGTTTTACCAAGAGGTGAGTTTCATCCACTTGCAGCTTTTCATGGACGACCTAAATCTGAGAAAGCTTTACTTGTGGATTTAGCTTCATTGGTTTATAATGCTTATCAGGTTTTGATTGTCCCTTCTTTGAGAATCCCTGTGTTCTTTGAAGATGAATTGGTTGTTCAGTTTATTCATGTTTATGGATCAGAGCATAAGGATTTGAGTGGTTTAGATTTTGAATCTGTGAAGAGAACGTTTATGGAAGAATCTTCTGGGTTGTTGTTAGGTGAACAGAAGTTGAGTTTTAAGAGTTTTAGTGTTGATTATAGAGAATGTCCGATTTGTTCGTTTGCGGTATCTCGTGGGATGAATTCGTATACTTCGAGGTTTTTGTTTGATAACTATACTTTGATTGTGAGTGAGTATTTGGATTCTAAGCATATGCATCGGGCGTTGACGGATTCCGCTGAGGAATTGAGGAGAGTTGTTGGGAATGTTGAAGAAGAAGGGTTTGCTAGGGTTTTACCTGTTTACGTATTTGATTTAGATATCAATACGCCTTTGTTGCTCGATAGGTTTCATCAGTCTGTTGCTTTTAGAGATATGGTTATTGCGGTTAGAACTAGAGGAACTCAAACCGTGAGTGATTATACATGTAACGGGCGTCATGTCTTTGTTCATACGAGAGATTTAGAACGACCTCTCGTTGGTTCGATTCTACAGAGTATGTGGGGTGTTTCTTCGACTCATTTGACGTGGAGTCCGAGGCATAACACGACTCTAGTTGATTACACATGGAGTATTGGACAAACACCGTTTGGACCTTTCTCTGATATCTCGTCTCTATCGTTTGTTCAGAAAGACGCTGCTAAGAGAAACGTTCTTTTGACATCGTTGAACACAACAATCACGAGCGCAATCGATGTGATTGATTCTGCAGTTGCGTATGGAGGAGACGTGAACCTTCTGAAACAGAATCGTCTCTCTGAGTTCATGCAAAGATGGAGTCTTATGAAGTACAAATTGGATAAAACGGTTTCTGCTTTATCGCATAATGATTTCGAAATGGCTTTGTTCTACTTGAGATCAGCTTCACACGACTTGTACTCGGTCCATTCAGTGGTGTACCTCTCGTCACAAGAAGTGGAAGCGAGTCTCAACTGTTTCAAAGATCCTCCGTTTCCATGGGGAACTGTTTCAGTGTCGGGATTCGGGTTAATGGCTTTAGGTTACGTATACTCGAAAAAAGATAGACTCTTCAGGAGCAAAAGAAAACAGTTCTGAAGAAATCAAAGCACGGCAGAGTGATTTATAGCCATTAGATTTTGGATAAAGGAACCTAAATAGTTTGGTGTTTTGAGGGTTAATACAACATGTGTACTATGAAGCTTGTTTCCATTTGGTTAATGTTGAACAATAGTGAAAATGTCGGATCTTATTTTGGTTGTCTATTTATTTTAAAATTAAGACAAAAGATGGTAAACTTGAAATTGGGTTATCTTGTGAATGCCCCTGAAAAAGTTAAATATTTTCTAATTAGCCCCTGATTATATTTTAGAATCTTGCTATCAATTTTTTTCTTTCAAATCTTGCTAATTCACAGAAAAAAAGACAGACTTTGTTGTAGTCCGTCTTTGAACATATGGTTCAATTCATGTATTGATCGATCCTTGTGCATCAATGATTGCTTCCCCTCAACAAATCCAATTCCATTGCAATTTTTAATCTTGAAGTGTTTAAATAGTATTTTCTCAATTTTGTTTTTTGCGGTTTTATGAATTTGATGATGTGAAAAGAAAAAACACTAGGGTAGAAAATCAACCTACATAAATTCAAAGTCAGATTATCGATCATCAAAAGAATAAGGGGGTTTGTTTACAAAGAATAAACTTTCTTAATCTATTTTTGTGAAAGCCCTTGAAAAGCTAATTAGTTTATATTTAACCCTTGATTATTATAAAAATTCCGAATTGCTTATATTAAAAAAATATAGTGCACCGCCTCAGTCCCTTAAAAGTATTTCACCATTGTGCAAAAAGAAAAAACACTCTCTTTTCTCTTTCGCTCTCGTCTCTTCATCGGCAACCATGACGGACGGCCATTCCTTCAATAACATCTCTCTCAGTGGTCGCGGCGGAACGGTTCGTTCTCTTCTCTCCATCTCTATCTCTCTTATTACGCCGCTTCTTTTAAAGTCTTTCACTTCCTTGAAAGCTTTCGCCTTTTCCTCTTCCTTCAAAAACCCTAATTTCTTATTCTTATAACCGTTTTAGTCTCCGTTCGTTTGATACAAAAAGAGATGAATCTGAGATTTTCACGAAAAAGATTGCTGCTTTACATTTTCTTCGTCTTCAGTCGATTGAAAAAAGGATTTTAAAGCTTTGTACTTTGTTTAGGGTTTTTGGAGAATGTGTTGTGCTAATTTGGGTTTTTTGCAATTTGGTATTTTTAGAACCCAGGCCTTCTTAAAATCAACTCCGGAGGCATTCAATGGAAGAAACAAGGAGGTGGGAAAGCTGTAGAAGTCGACAAATCTGATATTGTAGGTGTTAGTTGGATGAAAGTTCCAAGAACTAATCAATTAGGAGTTAAAACCAAAGATGGTTTATACTATAAGTTCATTGGATTTAGAGATCAGGTTTGTTCATTTCTCTTCTTACTTCTCTTTCGATTTATTCAATGTTTGTTCATATGTTCATCCTTTGATGAAATAGGATGTTGCAAGTCTGACTAGCTTTTTCCAAAGTGCTTTTGGCAAAACACCTGAAGAGAAACAATTATCTGTTACTGGTCGTAATTGGGGCGAGGTTGATTTGAATGGTGAGTTCTTTAATCTCCTTATAGTTGAGATTTTAAGTTCATTTGTGGTTCCAAACTGAGGATTTTGTTGCTTTGTGTAGGGAATACACTTACCTTTTCGGTTGGTGCTAAGCAAGCTTTTGAAGTATCGTTAGCTGATGTTTCGCAGACTCAGCTTCAAGGGAAGAATGATGTATCATTGCAGTTTCATGTTGATGATACTTCTGGTGCTAATGAGGTATGCTTTTATACTGTAACCTCTAGGAGAATATGTATGTAAGGGTACCTATATATATATGCTGGTTGATTTCCTCATTATATTGTACGCATTTACAGAAAGACTCGCTGATGGAGATAAGTTTTCATATTCCTAATTCCAACACTCAGTTTGTTGGTGATGAAGATCATCCGCCTGCTCAAGTAAGTTTTCAAACTTTCTTGATTATACGTATGCGTCTCAAGTGTCCTCCTTGATGCCAAGAGCATGTCTCAGGTTTTCCGTGACAAAATCATGTCAATGGCTGATGTTGGTGCTGGAGTTGAGGAGGCCGTTGTCACATTCGAGGGTATTGCAATTCTCACACCGAGGTAAAGATTTGTTTATTCATCTTTTCTTGATTAGTAGTGTATTAGTTGATAAACTTTACCATCTCATGACTACATGATTGGTTTTTTCTTTCACAGGGGTCGGTACAGTGTGGAACTTCACCTTTCCTTTTTACGTTTGCAAGGACAAGCTAATGACTTTAAAATCCAATACAGTAGTGTTATTCGCTTGTTTTTGCTTCCAAAGGTAATTCTTTTTTAAGCATATCTCAGCGCATTTGACTGTTAGCTGTCATCGGATTAGAGGGATTATCGTATTATGATTGCTGATTCTTATACCTGTTAATGGAACACTTGTTATCTGATTTATGCCTGAGCAGTCAAACCAGCCGCATACATTTGTTGTGATTTCTCTAGACCCACCAATCCGGAAAGGTCAGACAATGTACCCACATATTGTGATGCAGGTAAACATTACTTTTATTTTTCCTTTCATTTCAGTTTGATCTTTTGTACTCTTGAGTTTACATATCTGTTTTTCCCTACCTTATCTAGTTTGAGACCGACACCGTCATCGAAAGTGAGCTGTCCATTAGTGATGATCTTATGAATGCAAAGTTCAAGGACAAGTTGGAGCGATCGTATAAGGTCTGTTCTTGTTTTTATCATTCCTTAATTAAAATAAGATTTCTACATACACCGCTTTCTAAGGATATGGCTATGAATTTTCAGGGTCTCATTCATGAAGTCTTCACCACAGTGTTGCGTTGGCTGTCTGGTGCAAAGATCACTAAACCAGGGAAGTTCCGCAGTGCCCAAGATGGGTTTGCAGTGAAATCGTCTCTAAAAGCAGAAGATGGTGTTCTTTATCCACTTGAGAAGGGCTTTTTCTTTTTACCTAAACCTCCAACGCTTATACTTCATGATGAGGTATTTTGTGGCTATTGAGGATTGGAATTGTTAGGCTTTGAGATCGAGTTGGTTTGTTCAACCTATTTGTTTTTCATTTTTTAGATTGACTATGTGGAGTTTGAAAGGCATGCTGCTGGTGGTGCTAACATGCATTACTTCGATCTTCTCATAAGACTGAAAAATGATCATGAGCATCTGTTCCGTAACATTCAGAGGAATGAGTATCACAATCTCTACTCCTTCATAAGGTTAGCACGGGTTTTCAGTTGTTTTACATTTGAAGTTACTGAGTGTGAGTGGATTTAGTTTGTAGTGGTGAGTAAATATTATCTTCTCTTTCAGCTCCAAGGGTTTGAAGATCATGAACCTTGGTGCGGGTACCGCAGCTGGTGTTGCTGCTGTTCTTCAGGATAATGATGATGACGATGCGGTTGATCCTCACCTCGCGCGTATAAGAAGCGAAGCTGCTGATGAGAGTGATGAGGAGGTAAGTACTTTATGTCTGCCCAAATGACTACATCTTGTGAATGATTATGTTTTTGACAATTTATAACTTTTAATTTATGAAGGACGAAGACTTTGTTATGGGCGAGGATGACGACGGTGGTTCACCAACTGATGATTCTGGTGAGGATGACTCTGATGCTAGTGAAGGTGGCGGAGGGGAGAATGAGGTAAAAACTGTTTCACATTCTTCAACCAAACTCTTTCAGCAGCAGAACTATATATGCTTAACATATCTTGTTTTATTTCTGTCTTGGACTCGTTTCAGAAATCTGGCAAGAAGGAACCAAAGAAAGAGGCTTCGTCGTCTAAAGGATTGCCCCCTAAGAAGAAAGCGGTAGCCGCAGAAGAAGGCAGTAGTAAGAAGAAGAAACAAAAGAAGAAGAAAGATCCCAACGCACCAAAAGGAGCAATGTCTAGTTTCATGTTCTTCTCCCAAATGGAAAGAGATGTGAGTCCAGAATAGAGGATCCTCAGTTTTTTACATCGCTGAGAGCTTATTAACGACAAATTTAACATTACTGATTTTGTCATTTTCGATTTGTGAACTGAACAGAACATAAAAAAGACGCACCCAGGAATAGCATTTGGAGAGGTGGGAAAAGTTCTTGGAGATAAATGGCGTCAATTGTCTGGTAAAAACTCTAAATCTTGTCAAAAGAAACTTACATTTCTTGGTTTTTTACCTTAGCATGTTGTGAGTGTGTTTTTAATTCCCTAATTGTGTTTGTGTAAACCATAGCTGAGGAAAAAGAGCCGTATGAAGCGAAAGCAAAAGTCGACAAGAAGCGTTACAAGGATGAGATTAGTGATTACAAGAACCCTCAGCCAATGAACGTTGACTCAGGAAATGAGTCTGACAGTAACTAAACTTTGATTCTCTAGTTACTGAAATTTTACGCCTCATCTTTAGCCCATGTTTTTTTTTTTGTCGTCAAGCCCATGTGTTTTAAATGTAGTGATTACTTAGTTACGAGTCTTGTTACCTTTAGCTACCTGGATTTAACCAGAGTTTTACTCTGACGACGGAGATCGTCTTGACTCACTTAAGTTCCTAAACGCTTAGTCTCTTCTGTTAAAACTTCCGTTTTAAGTCTAGAACTCACTATAATATAATCTAGTTACTAATATATAAGACCTTTGTTTCATTCTCGAACCAATCTATGGTACTTAATACAGTTGCGAGCATTGTACACTTATACATACTTCGGAGTTCGGACCTTCCTAAATGTCCCGACTTTGCAACTCATGTTTTCGTACTTGGTTGTTCTTTTCTTTGGGTAATCTATCTTGACTTAACAATTAGCTTTGGCGATTTTTCCTTGGTTCCAAGTACGTATTAAAATTTCTTTGATATTTTGTATCATGACATTTCTTTTAGTATAAGAAAGGTGAAATGAGAAGATAACTATTACTTGTGTCATCAAAGATATATATGATTGGTGGACATTACAATTCGGAGACATCGAATGTGTCACTCATTGATTGTAGATTTCACACGGCTCAGCCTTTCCCTAGATTTTGGAAAGACGTTGGTAGTTTGGTCGCTGGATCCTTCCATGGGAAGATATATGTAGTCGAAAAGTACGAGAAGTACGAAACTCTTAGAATCATGGTGTTTGATACGGAGTCCCATACATGGGGACTTGGGCCGAGGTCGAAAGTGGAGCTTGACGAGCTGGTTCATAGGCCTTAATCGGTATAGCTTATAGTAGAACAGTAGTTGTAAGGAGCATAAGCAATTAAGAGCATAAGGAGTATGTAGTTGAAGTTGTATGCTCTAAATAATATATTAAGTGATTGGTATAGCTGTGAGTAACTACATATAAAATTACATAAAATATTTAATATATTTATTTATATATATGAATACATTGATACATATATACATATTTAAATTTTAATATACATATATATATATATATATCTTATCTAACTAAATTAATTAATTATATAAAATTGTTTTTAAACTTTTAAAACTCTATGCTTAGGAAAAACTTCATCTTGGAGCATAGAGAAAGTAGCATTAGCAGAAGCATTTAGATATTCTAAATGTTATGCTTTGCTAACATAAATTGATTGGATACAAAAAAGCATAATGCTCTTTTAAAAGCCCTACCAATCAAGCCCTTAGTAGGGTGTCGAAATCATATAAGATTTATATGAGGACTGATAAGCATGGAACCATCGCTCCATCCCTTTTTCATATCGCGTTTCTCCCATGTCTCTAATGGATGATAATCTGTTCCGAATGTTCTTGTCGATGATTTTTGCCAGTTGAGAAGAATGAGTGGAAGGTTCGCCATGTCTTCTACCATTCATCTCCAGCCATATGGTGTAAATTATTGTTTAAAAGGCATATCTCAACAAAAATAGCTGAAGCATATCTTGTGATTCATTGATAAGAGGAGCAACAATGCCATCCCAATTTGTTGTTTACTGAGATGTGAGAAGATTCTGGGTTGTACATTTCCATACCTCGGTCGAATATGGACATGTGAAGAAGAGGTGGTTCCGAGTCTCCATCAGCTCTGGACAGAAGCTGCACTTCGTCGACGCCCCTGTACTCCGGCTCGACATTCAATCTCCCGTTCATAGTTTGTTCTGAACAGCCAGCCACGATATAAAGGAGTATTTGGGTGTTGCAAATGAGAACCAAATACCTTTGTACCAGTCCTTGATTGGATTTGTTGTTCTAGTTTGCTTCTAAGTTTCTTTTGAGTTGAACTTGCATTTGAATTTATCATTTTTGAACTTCCATAACACCACATATTTTTCTCCCATTATCCCTTTGTCGCATTGCTTATCTATCTCTTCTTTGATACTGCGGAGTATCTCAGCTCTGTGGTTTCTTCTTCTATGAGCAAGTAGACCGGTTTCCACCATTGAATATGACTGTATTCCCAAGTCTATATGTTGAACGACCATCATTGACTTCTACTTTGCTTAAAGATGCTGCGAGATCACGATATTTCAGTAACTTCTTCCATGTCCATGAGCCAAGAGATGATGTGACTTTAACCGACCAGAATGAACCCTTCCATATTAAAAACTGTTGAACCCAATTAACCCATAATGATGATTTTGCTGAAATAATTCTTCAAATCATCTTCAGGCAACTGACCTTGTTTGCTTCCGAGATTGATCTTAACCCCAGACCCCCTTCTTCTAGTGGCCAACAAACATCTTTCCAAGCCACTTTGGCTTTCTTTGGGTTTAAGTCTGGCCCGAACCATAAAAATGCTGTGCAGAGCTTATCTATTTCTTCTATGCATGTCTTAGGTAGTCGAAATGCCGATATCCAAAAGTTGGTAAGACTATGAATAACTGACCCGATAAGTTTGGTAACTTCCCGCAAAAGATAGATGGCGTGTTGTCTAGAAACTTATACGGTTGTGTATCTTCTCTATCAAAGGCATATAATCATTAACTGTCATTCTCTTGGTTAACAAAGGCAGACCCAAATACCTAACTGGAAGATGGCTACACTCAAATGGGAACTGATCAAGAATAGCACCTCTTGCCGTGTCTGTTACACCCGCTATGTAAAGTGTAGATTTTTCTACACTTATACAAAGCCCTGAAAATTCAGCAAACTTCTCGAAAACTTGGAGAATGCCCTCAATAGATTGCTTATTTCCATCCAAAAATACCAACAAATCCTCCGCAAAACATGTAAAACCTTGATTTCTACGATATGGCAAACTGAATAATTTCATTAGATTAAGATAGAAAACAGAATTAAGATACAACAAATAATACCAACACTTGATGAAGGAATAACGGTTTATGCGGAGTCGAGATGAATATCTCTTTCCTTAATTCTTTAATTGTCCGTAGTGTGACGGTTTCACGCAACCAGAATCCCAGGATACAACCGCATCATCTTTTGATTTGCAGCACTCAAAATCAAAATCCTAACGAACACTATTTTGTGTGAGTACTCTCAGACTCGAAACTAGAGAAGAGACATGAGCAGGATGTTTGTTGTTGTGTTTGATGATTTTGAGAGAAAATGATGTATTAATCATATATTGGAGAAGACAAAAGACAATAGCTTAATAGCCAAGCTTTCCAACGTCAATATAGAGGAGGAATAATGTGACTTTAATGACATTTGACTCTCTTGTTAATGTCGTCACTTTATGAGCTTTGATTGTGTTGTTACATAAATCATTCAATTGAAAAAAAATATTTGTTAAATTAATCAACAATATAACTTTAAACAAATTTAGGAAAAATGAATAAGTATTTGGGTTATATGCCCATTACCCAAATTCCAAAACTCAACTCCCAAACCCGGTCTTACTAGACACGACACGTCTTGGCTTGGCTCGGAGCACTTGTGCGGTTTGAGTTTTTCCTCTAAAATCCAAAGTGCAACATTTGACCCATAGTCAAACGAACTACTTCGGAGCTCATTTCACATTCAAACAAACTATGTTTTTTGACATTCCAATAAACTACCATGTAGTGTTTGCGGCGACGATTATAACGTGCCCAAGAACCGGTCATTCCGGTGAACGTCTTCACCGTGAAATCCACCGGAAGATAGCGAAAGCTACTTTGTCATAAAACGAGTTCCAACAAAACATAGGTGTGTAAGCTTAAGGTTTTGACAGTACGGGTGGTAACCTATACTTCTTTCCCTAGTTGCCTTATCCAGCATCTTTGACAGCACATGCATACAAATGACAAAGAGATCAGGCGATAATGAACAGCCTTAACAAAGCCCTCTTGCACATTGAAAAAACCTTGCTAATTCACCATGTATTTGAACTGAGAAAGAGGCTGTAGTGAAACACAACCGTAGTCAATAAATAAAAATTTTTGGAATACCTAGCACTTTTAATGTAGACACCAAGAAAGACCATTGAACAGAGTCGAAAGCCTTTGATTTATCTATCTTTACCGCACAACGAGCCGATAATGTATCCTAATGGTAATTCTTGACCAATTCTGAAGCAAGGAGGACGTTTTACATGAGCAGTCTATTCTTATCGAAAGCTGATTGATTTGGAGAAACAAATTTCGGTAAAATCTGTTTTAACCGATTAGCTAGGATTTTTGAAATAACCTTGTAGATGACATTGCAGAAAGAGATAGGATGGTAATCTTTCATCTCCTGCGCTTCCACCTCCTTAGGAATAAGAGCTAATATGGTAGAATTAAGCCCCTTTGGTAGAAAACCCTTATAAAAAATGATTGAATGGCCACAACAAAATCTTTTCCCACAATCTCCCAAGCAGATTTAAAAAACTCACAAGTGAATCCGTTCCGTCCCGGGAATTTATTTCCTGGCATAGCAAATAATACTTTTTTCACCACCTCCCTTGTGACGTCTCCCGTTAACATTGCCCCATCCACCTCCTCACACTGAAAACCCAATAATTCTTTTAGTTCTTCTTCATCAATTCCATTATAATCTGGCATAGAGTATGTCAGAAAATTATGAGAAAAGGTTTCCGCTTCCTCTTTAATTTCATCTTGAGTACTAGCCACAGTTCCATCCTCCCTCTTAATTTCCCGTATCGAGTTTCTAACTTGTCTTTTCTTTGCTGATTGATGAAAGAAATGGTTATTACCATCGCCAACTTTTAACCAATGCAGCTTTGATTTCTGACTCATGAATTTTTCCTCAATCTCTGCCAAATTCTTCCATTTTTCATAAGCTCGAGATTCTGTTTCCAAATATATCTGGTTCGGATTCATCAACGTCTTCTCTTGTGCATCATATAAAGCCACATATGCCTTTTCTGTGCGTTTTGAAAAGTCTTCTAACTTCTCTCTACCTTATCCTTGGCTTGAGAGCTTTCAATTTTTTTGATAGCCTAAATAGAGCAGATGTCGAGTGGTAAAGCTCATTAGTCTCTGTCCAAAATCCCTTCACCATCTGTAAGAAACCTGGTATGCTTGTTAATACATTTGTGAACTTAAAAGGACGCCTCACCTTAGGAGTTGGTGCTGTTATCTGAATACGACAATGCATATGATCAGAGCAGCCTCCAGGCTCAAATACACAATATGATTGCAGAAATTCACGAAGCCATGCATTATTTATCAGCGTACGATCAAGCTTTTTGCATATTAGACCTTCATCTCTTTTGTTACACCATGTAAATCACGGACCATGAGAAGACATGTCGGTAAAAGAGCAATATCTAACCACTTCCTGGAAATCTCGCATACCCGAAGAAACAGAAGGAGACGTCATGGAATTTGAATGTTCCGCTAAATCAAGAGTCTCTTTGAAATCACCAAAAATAATCCAAGGTTTATCTCTAAGCATTGGCGAGTTTTGGTGATCTCTCAAGTCCTCCCATAACATTTTCCTTTCTTCCACAAAATTAGACGCATAAATGAACGAACAAAAGAATTCCTCATCTTGTCCCTCTAACAACATCAATCATGTGACCATTTGTCCACTCGTAAAACATGGGGTTAGTCTCACCTTCGGACTCCAGACCACCCATATCCTACCAAACCTATTGAATTCATAATTCGACATAAAAGACCAATCCTGAAAAACTGTATTCACAATTCGTTCTGCTTTCTTTTCCTTGACACGAGTCTCTAATAAGCAGCCAAATTGAAACGAGTTCTTTTTTATCCAGTTACGGACTACTGAGTGCTTTGTTGATTTATTGAAACTTTGAACATTCCAGAAGAAGCTCGACATTAATGATTTTTTAGCCTTTTGAGTATTTTGATCTGATTTGAATTTGTTGTTGTCCTTGGCATGACGAGGTGGATTTTTGTCTCACACGTATCCCAGACTCCAAGCCTTTTTGTAGACCAGTAGTTTGATCTGCAATTTATTGTTTCTCCATTGGTGTATCATGTTTAGATGCTAGCTCTTCCCCTGTTTTTTCGACAGCCTCTGTTTCCAATTCTTCTAAAATTTCTTCCTCTTCCTCATTCTTGTCACTAAGAACAGAAAATTGTGTGCTTGATAAAATGGAAACTTCCCCATATTCCAGTGCCTTATTCCCTTTGTTAGGACAAAGTCTTACAGGAGTAGACCATTCCTCCTTGTTATCATCAGCCTTAGCATTCTCACTTGACTTGTTAGTCACCTCTATCGAAACTGGTTTCTCATGCGTATCCATTGGTAATGTATTTTCCACAATCTTGATTGGAGAAATGGTCGAACCTGAGACCATCTCTATTGCTTTCTCCTTCTCAGTCACCTTAACACCATTGTTAGCCACACATACCGTATGAAAATGTCCCCATTTCTCACAAATAGAACATTTAGGCGGCAGCCACGGGTATGAGTATTTGACCAAAGTATATTTTCCCTTGTAATTAAATTTCATCGATTTAGGTAGAGATAATTTATGTGTATGATCTAAAATGTAGATCTTGGAAAACAGTGAAGGATATGCATGGACTACCTGAGAATGTTACTGGTCATGCATAAAATGTTGTGGTAGCAAACTAGTTTTGTTCTTACAAAAATTTATTTGTTTAGGCAAAAAAGAAACTTGGTGCGCGGAGAATGCCCTTGAAAAGCATGAAGGAGGAGAGATTTTGGGAAAAGTTGAATGGTGTGATATTGTGTCTTTGGGTCTTGAGATATGTCGAGCTGTTAAAGTTTAATGTTGATTATATTGTCTTTTCTTGTATTACACATTAATTGTGATTGGTAAAATCTGTTAAAGTTATGTATACTCTTGACTTGTCTACTCGACTCTTACTCATCTACTCATTCATCTCCTATTGACTAATCTCCTTATCATCCTTATCTCTTCTTCGTCTTCATCTCTTTATCTTTTCGTAACTTTGAATTGTATTTATAAGTCTTTGTACATCTTATGTTCTCAATTAATCTAATAAGATATTCAAACATCTTACAAATTCTTAATGAATCAAAGTTTAGCTTATAACAAAATCCACAAGGCTATAGAGAAGCAACCAAATATATCGTTTTTCATCTAATAAAGTTCACATGACAATATTATACAACAAGGTTCTTAATGGTGAAATATTATGAACAAGAAACATCTAAAATCATATGAACAATGGGACGAGCTTTACACATAGCTTGCAACGGCGTAGCTATGCGCATTGTGGTTCCTTTTTCACTTTCTCTCATGTCTACATACTCTTCTCCAACTCTCTTCCACTCAAAACTTTGAACCAACGACCCAAGAACCAAGGTCACAAGCCGCTGAGCTAGCCCTGATCCAGGACAAGATCGTCGTCCGATTCCAAAAGGCATCAACTTTTTATCCTCTCCTTTTTTCTCAAACCTCTCTGGCTTAAACTTTTCAGACTCTTCCCACATTTTTGAATCTCTATGAATGGCCCATGCATTCACCAATAACATAGTGCCACGTGGGACATCATAACCTGCCACCTTGCAATCTTCTGATGCTAAGTGAGGGAGAAGCATTGGAGCCACCGGATAAAGTCTTAAAGTCTCTGACACAATGTTTTGAAGATAAGGAAGTTTTACAATGTCTTGTTCCTCTATTAACCGGTCTAAACCGACTTGCGCATCGATTTCGGTTTTTGCCTTTTGTAATATTTCTGGATGGTTCAATAAATTTGCGATCGCCCATTCTAACGTTCCAGCTGATGTATCAGTCCCAGCAAGTATCATAACCTATCCCAATTTAAAAATCAGTTAACATTACAAGAAAACATTTACTAATGTTTATTCTTTTTATCTCTTTTTTGACTTACAAGTATGATTCCTTTGATGATAGCATCCGTATAGTAATCAGGCTGAGTTTCTTGGAGAGAAAGTAAGTGATCGATCATTGTGTTACCCTTTTCTTGCTCCACACGTTTCTCATTCACTAGACTTTGCAAAAACTCGTCAACCCGACCCGCTAATTCTTTCACTTGTTTCTCATAATTAGTAATCCAACGAAGGATTGGGAAATAATCTGTTGCATTCCCTGCGCCGCCGCTAACCATCACCTCGGCGATCAACTGTCTTACATGCTTTGCCTCATTGTTGCCCTCTGTTCCGTCACCGTAGAATCGTTTTCCGGCCACCATTCTTATGATGTTATTCATAGTCAAGCTCATAAACAGTGGTCTTATCTCTAACTTTGCAAACTCCTGAAATTGCAATTGTTAAACAAATGTGTAGATTTTAAATTTTCATTTGTACTGATATATAAATTTAGAGACCTAAAAACAAAAAACTTGAGTGTACTCTGTTCTTGCAGGGATGTAGAAAAATCGACTATTTGTGTGTATTTGCTTGCATTAGTTTTTATATTTTTCAAAACATATTTTAAGAAAATCTTTGGCTAGTTTTTAAAACGTGGACCGTAATTAAATATATTATATATATAGTACATAATTATGAAACCATATGGTTAAATTTCTTTCACCAGAAAAAAAAACATATGGTTAAATTTCATTTTTAATATATATACTATTAAAATTGAAGTACAAATTTGGGTTATTCTTGTATCCAAATACCAAATAGTTATTCATGTATCCAATCACTTCCATATTTACTTTATCTATTTTTATTCTTTCTAAATAAATAATCAGTTAATTCTCTACAATCCTTTCCTTACCTAATATTTTTCTACAATCATTTCTTTATCTAATATTGTGATTTTAATAGTATGAATTATGATTCTCCTATCATTTTTGTTTGATATTATTTTCAAATTATTTGGAATTATTATATAATACATATGATTAATAAAATTATAGATTTTTATGCATATGTTGTGATTTGAATTATTATAAAAGGACATATAGTAACTCAATTCAACAAGGAAAAAATATGTGTTCAATATCTCACATCGGTAGAGAATAGAGATGTCAATCGGATCGATGACATACAGGATATGTACAAGTAAATCCGACATAGGGCGGGTATAGACATAAACTTTTATGCACATTAAAAAGCGGGCATCATGAACAAGCTCATAGTGGACCGCGGGTATATCAGACTTTGTTCGCAAATTGATGGGTCGACCACAAACTACCAATTTTTAATAAAAATAAATAAACTATATAGATATATATATATAAATTAATAATTATATATAGATGATGAAATATAATATTTGATATATTTGAAAATATAAAGAATTTTATGTATAAAATTATAACATTTACTAAAAAAAGAGAATATTAAAAATATTTTTATTTAAAAAGTTGTTTATTTTATTTTAAAAATATTTTAATTATTTATATTACAATAATCAAATATCCGGGTTTTGCTAAACTGTTGGACAGTGGGGAAGAGTTGGACATAAGAACTACTTACACAAATTTAAAATGGGTATATACGCCAACTAATCAATAACACTAAAATTTTATAATTTAATTAAGTTAAAATTATATATAAAAACTAAACAAACAAAATCTAAAAATTTATAAATTATGTAGAAAACTGACAATAAAATATTAAATAGTAAAATATAAATATTCGTTATAATAAAAAAAAACATTAATCCACGGTGTACCGTGGGTTCGACTCTATGTAGTATATAAAGAGAAAGTACTCTATTCTTGGAATGGTCTAAGTACAAATCGACTTTTATTTTTATATTATTTTCATGGTTTTGAAATTTAAGCAAAAAAAATGATATAAAAATAAATAACCGCACGTACTTGTTGAGAGTTTTTGGCTAGACAAATCATTAGCCGTCGGATCTCATCTTTACGGATGGATAAAAAGCCATTAAGCCTATGAGACGAGAAGATCTCAATGGTGCCAATACGGCGGAGATTCCTCCAGCTGTCGCCATACGATGCATTAACCATAGTGGTAGAGTTGTACCCGACATGTTTCCCGACGATAAGCTCCGGCCGGTTAGCTAAAACGACGTCGTTCTTGGTGAAACATTCTTCAGCGACAGAGTGAGAAGAAACAACGAAAACAAGACGTGTGCCGAGGCGAAGAGAGAATACTTTGGCATCGTCTAATGATTTGGAAAGAGAGAGGAATCTCCGGTGAAGAGGTAGCTTTAGGAGGTGGAGGTGTCCGATGACTGGAAATGGTCTAGTTGGACTCGGCGGTAGGTTTAGTTTATGCCGCCGTTTTCCAAGTAAGAACTTGAGAGAAAGGAAGAGGAAGAAGAAAGATAGAATCAAGTACAACATAGTGTCCATTATTGAGTTTATTTTTTTTTTTTGTTCTCTTTGTTTAAATTAGTTAAAAAGATACGAAGTTAAAGCTGTTTTTATAGTGAGACAATGCATAAAATAAGTGAGATCAGATTCGTTGTATATTACTACATAGGAGGATAAGAAGGAGAAGAAATGAAAGAAGACAATAGTTTTTGATGACGTCACTGCCTAGTACATGATAGGATAAGTTTTTTGGTGGGAGAGGGCAAAAACAATTAGGTCATGTAATACTATTATAGCGGCTGCATGTGACATGTGGTATCTATCATCTGATGTGTTTGACGTCAGTGCATATGTCACTTTCTATTCTATCAAAGAAGATTAAGAAGAAGAAACAACATAAACGAGATAAATGCGAATGTGTGTTCGTTTTGATCACATCAGTTGGTCTATTGGAACAGTTCACAAAATTATTTAACTGTATATATTCAAAAGACATAAATATAGTCAATGCTAATTGATGTTTAATGCTGTGAATGGAGCTTGTGGGACTTAAAACTGTTTAGGAATAATAAGCATGTTATTTGTGTTTAATAGTTAAATAAAGTTTCAACATGTTTCAAATATATAAAGAAAGTAGATGAAACACATGTGGTTTTAAGCTTCTAGATGTGATTATGTTATTTATTTAATTTAATTTAAAATAATTATTTATTCAAAAGAAGAGAACATTTACGTTAGAGAATTGCAAATATGAAATTTTCTCTGTATTTTATCGTATACTAAATGAGATATATTTATACAAGTCTTGGTCTAGAAACAACACCATATTTCATAAGCCTTTTGCGATCTCAAAGTGTGAGAGGAGAGACAGATCATTCGTGTTACGAATCCAACAAACCAATAATAAATTAATTGTCTATCATTTTTTTAAAAATAAATGTTAAATTTATTTACTATAAATTTATCTCAAATAAGATATAGAAATTTTCATTCACGAAAATTGAAAGCTTTGTACCATAGGAGCAGTGGTAGAGCCATAATTTTATTTTACCAGTAAATAGTTTATAAACTGCTAAAAAAAAATACAATTGTATTATACGTTTATTCATAACTTAAACTTGTTTTTATTATTGTTATATTTTTTATATCTTCAAATAACTCTTTTTGATGAAACAAACTAGATAACCACTTAAATATTGATCATTGATGTGATTATGTAGTATAGTCTTCACAATCTTCAGCTCAAAAAATATTATTTTATAGTTGCAGTAGCAATATGCAAAATCAAAACTAATTTCAAAGCATATTAAACAAAAGATGTGAAAGATGCTTCTTATTGGGTCATAAAAAAAGGGATGAAACTAATTTTGTATTTTATGTTTCTAGATTAATTTATTAATAGGTTAGATTTATTTTTTTATGTGGAGTCATCAATTTATTTTCTTTAAACAAATATCATATATTTTTAAAGGGCTAATTTGCAAAATAGCCTAAATCTAGATTTACTCTAAGAAAATAACTATCTGCCAGAAAAGTTGGGTAACTAACGTTTTTAGAGGGATGGAAAAAAAACAAAAATACCCTCAGGAAATTAGTAGAGAAAATAGATAGATCAAGTTATTAAAAGAAATAATATGCATTATGTTAAAATATCACGATATATAGATACATTAGCGGGATAAAAAAAATTTAGCGTGACAAATCAAAATAACATGAAATTTCTGATAAAACAAAACAAACTTTTCTGTAAAGAAAGGAAAATCTAATAAAATAAATTGAAATAACTTAACCGACATCTTGTGATTAAAATAAAATAACACACATCATGTTCAAATAGCAAGATATATAGATAGATTAGTGGGATATTTAGCATGACAGTGTAAAATTACCTGAAATTTGAAATAAAACAGGACAAACTTAAAACAAATCCGTGAAATAAATATAAATAAATTAAAATAGTTTAACCGATAACAAAGTTTTCGAAAAAAATATGAAATAAAGATGAATGACGTGTAATAAAGTAAATGACTTCAATGTCTTTTCCATGCCCCATCTGACACACTCTTTTCATTGTAGGCTATTTACTAACTCAATTATCAAAACAACGTTATTTTTTGCTATTACCCTTTTTTAATTAGTTGGGATCCGCTGATCCCAATAAGCTTTCACTACCTCCGCCCATGTATATGAGATTGCATTCTCATCTTGAACAGGAATTCGAGACTGGAAATATGACATAACAAAATAAGATGAGATGAGAGTTATGTCCACTCTTAATTTTTACTTCAAGATTTCGTAAAAAAGGTCCATGTGTCTAAGACGTGGATGACATGTCATTAGTTTACTTTGATGTGTCATCCACATCATCAACAAAAGTGTACAATCATACTCATTTGTATGAATAGTCATGTTTTCTTATAGTTGGTATATGAATTATGAAAATTTGGTAATTTAATGTATGAATTCACACAATATATTAGTTTATGTATAATTCTACCTTATAAGATTGGTAGGATATGAATTGACCGACTTGCTCATACACAAATTTGGTAACTTGAATGTTTGTTCAAGAATAATAATTAAGTTGGAGGTTCCAATCGAAAATCTAAAAAAATTAAAGGTTTAAGTTTGAAAATGTAAATAGAAGTTTTCTCTAGTATTTTCTCAAAATAAAATGATACCTACTATATATTTATTTTTAGACCGCTATTAAAATGGAAACTAGGTCGGGGAATTCAGATTATCTGTTCGGATTCAAATTAGTTCTTTTGGGTTTCCTATACAGTAAATTAATATTGTTGGGACTTTGATATTTTATAAATTTGTCGTGATATCAATTTATAGATAAATGTTTTTCAAAAATAATTTCATGTGAAATTAAAAAAAGTACGAGTTTAAACAATATAAATCACATAATAGTAATACTTTTTGAACTATCAATCTTGAGATCTCGTTTTACACAAAATATATTTAGAAAAAGTAACAAATTGAATTTGTCATTACAAAATTTGTTTTGGTGGTGCAATGCTAAACATTTAGATGAGTTCACTACATTTATAAATTTGAGATATTGATTAGTTATCTTAATGATCATAAAATAGATACTAATAGTCTCTTATAGTACCAAAATGAAAATGATATGTCTATAGAACCAAATAAATTATGGTTACTATATGTAACATTAAATTATAAAGTTAGAGATGGTGTTATAAAAGTAACTACAACCAATAATGCTTATAGAAATAGTTATAGCGTTAAAATCATTTATACTTTTTTCTGCAATTCGAAAACATAACACTAGCAAAAGTGTAATGCAATAAGGAAAAAATTAAAAATTTATATAAGAAATATTAGAAAAATGTAGGGAAAATTCAAATATTAGAAATATCATATAATCTTAACTATATTTGTGTATATTCATAGAATTATTAATTTATGATATTATTGGGACTATATACTTACATAGAGATTTATAAAAATATATTATCTTATTATTTTATCGAATTTTAATAATTTTTAGTTTTTACATTGGTCCGACTCTATACCAAAAAATTTTATTATTTTATAGTATTTATTAATTTATTGAAGTTTTAGTGTACTTCGGCACTAAGGATGTAAGATCCATTCCGATATTCTAACATTTTAGTACAGGCTCGGTTCAGTTTCATTTAAATTTGATTCGGGTTCGGATACTTGTCAAACACCACTAATATGTATGTGCTACTGGTTTCGTTTTTGTTCTAATAACAAAGAGAAGTTTCTAACGAGAGTAGTAATTCAATAAAAACATGCGATATTTTATTAATTATTGAGTTACAAATATCGATATATTTTTTAAAATGGTTACAAATAGAGATTAATATCGCATGGCGTTTCCCTCCTTCATATTAAAAATAAAAATAAAAGATGAACTCATGGCTCCTTCATCTGATGTTCAAATGCATAAATTTGCCTTTTGCTCCGTTGAAGTGTTTCTCGCGAGGGTGGCTCAATGGCCTGAATCCCTTTCCTCCCCCAACTCTCGCCTTACCGGCGGCGTCGAACCCCAAGAATCCTCCAAAAAATCCTCCGACATTACCTCCGGCTTTGGCTCCGGCATGTACTCCACCTTTAGCTTTGCCTTGAGCTCCAATCTTGGCTCCGTCATGACCTCCAACCTTGGCACCGACATGACCTCCAACCTTGGCTCCGACATGAGCTCCGACATGAACTCCGCCTTTAGCTCCAAGTTTGCCTCCGACAAGAACTCCGGCTCCAACTTGGCCTTTGCCCCCCAATCCGATCAATTTACCGCCAAGTCCAAGACCATGGTTAACGCCGGCTCCGATGAAACCACCGGCACACATTTTCTTCTCAACAGAGAATGTTTTACTGCATTGAGAGATCACGTTCACGTAAACCCTAATAGCACCCTTCAACTTCATCACACATTTTTGAATCGCAGCCCTATCACTCACGCTTATCTGAGCATTAGCATTGAATTTTGCCTTCGCGGAGATCACAGCAATCTTCTGCACAAGCTTAACATAACCTTCAGCCATAGCGGAGTAACTCTTGCTAAGTTTAACCGCTAGTACTCCATCAACACCAACATGTGCTTGTGCCGCAAACAAAGCCTTGGTCATCAAAGCGAATTTTGAATGAACCGAGCCAGACACTTTTTTGGAGGAAGTAAACGCTAAGGTGCCGATATAGTCATTGTAGCCTTTGCAGATAGCGAACAAAGCCCTGAATTGGATGGTGTCTGGTGCGGATTGAGCTTTCTTCTCTAGGTATTTAGAGATTTCAATGAAGGGGAAAGTTTGGAGTTTGGATAAAGTAGGTGGACACAAGGTCTTTGGTGTTTTCTTGTGGCTAGGTGGGTGAGCCAAAACGGACCCGATGGCTAGAACTAAGGCTAAAGAGAACAACAGAGAGATCCTTGCCATGGTTGTATTGATGACAAGGTTAAGAAAAAAAAAACTGAAAAATTAAAACTAGAAAGGAAAATGAAGGAAGTGCGTCTTTGGAATGAGGACTTTGAAGGGTATATATACATTTTCCTATTGCCTAATAATAGTTACAAAAAGGTTACAAGAACAAACAAAACCAACACATAACGAAAGAGATATTTAAGGGCTGTCACATGTATTTTATTTTTCCGGGTCAAACTATTTTGTTGAATGATAAAGAAAGTAAAAAAAAAAATCATTGTGTGAACAAGTATAGAAAGAATATACGTTTTTACTTTTCATCATATAATTTGCAATGATATATATATATATTTGGTTCTCAATTCTATAAATGAAAATGTAGTAGTTTTTGATAACTAATGATATACTGTGTTCTAAAATATGGTATCTATGACCGTATATATGCTGCAGGGTGAGAAGTTGTAGTGTATTTTAGTTATACAGTATTATTATTAAGTAAAAATTATATAGCGGTATTTAGAGTGTTTATATGATGTATTTAAGGTAAATACCAAGGAAGCACCCTTGACCAATCGGTTAAAGATTAAAAGACTTTTACACTAGATATAACGTTTACCATATATACCGCGTTTTTTTGAATCTCGAAGTAAAGGGGAACTTGGGCAGAGGGCCGAGAGTTTACGTCTAGTATTGAAGAAGCGCAGAAAAAGGTAGAAGAGAAGTTGAGGTTTACCAAGGATGTTTCAGAGGCGAACGGGTTTGCGAGGGAAGCTAAGGAGTCTAACATTTTGGACTTGTGGAAGTAGTCTTAGTTTAACAAAGAAACCGAACAAGCATGGACTCTGAAAGTGATGAGGGATGAAATTCTTTCTGACATGTTTCAGCCTCTTAAGAATAAAAGAAGGTGAAGCAAAACAACATTAGGTTATGGGATTAGAGTTTTGTTTTTATTTTACAGTCTTTGGACTGTGTTTGTTACTGCAACTTGTTATATAGTAAAAAAAAAACAATTCTTATTATTTGGTATGTCACAATGTTACTCAAAAGTCTTTGATCAATTCTCTACAATGAATTCCTGAATCTCTACACCGGTATGGCGTGCACCGCCCTGTAATCTGATCAAAACTTGATCCCCGGGTTTCAGCGAGGTCACCGGAATAGCGGTTTGTCCAAATGAGTTTACTGCAAGAAGAAAAGAGATTCCTTATAAACCAACCATTTGATGTAAAGTACAATGAAGATGAGATGAGACTCAAGACAAAAGAACACCTTGATGCGGAGTGACTAAGGCAACAGTTTCCGCATTCTGCAGTATAATGCTAAAAACCGTTTCTTGCTCTTTTCCGCTAAGCTGCAAGAAATGAAGCTGTTACAAATCAAATCAAACTTCATTAACAGTTTATTAAAGAATGTGATTTATGAACCTTAGCTTCCACAAGGATAAGTGGACGCTTCTCAATTTTCACTCGTCCAACAACTGCTGTCCGCTGTTTTCCGTTCTGATCAACAGCGATTACCTCTCTGCCTGTCCTTAACTCCGAGAGGTAACAAGTCTTTCCACCTGGAACCGCAACATAAGAATGAACCGGACCCTATAAATCAACAAAACGTTTCAAGATTTGTAGTG
This sequence comes from Cardamine occulta, assembly GCA_028015245.1. Lineage (NCBI taxonomy): Eukaryota > Viridiplantae > Streptophyta > Magnoliopsida > Brassicales > Brassicaceae > Cardamine > Cardamine occulta. Next base: position 5,172,159 of record CM051378.1, read on the forward strand.
AATGATATCTATAAGAGGAATTGATTGTAGCTAGTGAAAAGAAAAAAAACGCACGGCGTTAACTCTAAATGGTCTGCTTGCAATGTAATTAGACTCCAAACATTCTGAATGAACCAAGAAGAGTCCTCTTGCAAAAGAACCAACCTTGTAAAAAGAAAAGAATACGGATTCATATTTCACGAATAGTACAAAAACTGTTAATTCATGTAAAACAGCGGATATATAAAGAGTATATATATACAAGTAAACATACAAGAAGACCTTCACCAGGTCTCATGAGACTGCAAAGATCAACGCAGACTCGGTCTCCCATACCGACCATTTGAACCCGAGTTATAGTAGCTTCTGTTAAGTTTAATGTATCACTTTCTTCATTTCTCTTGTCAAAGTATTCCTAATAGTTTTCAACACCGGCATTTATAAGAAACAAAGTTTGTAACCAAAATGAAAGGAGCTATGATTATGGAGATACTAACCTTTAAATCAAGAACAGCTTTAACATCCTCGGATTTAAGAATGATTCCACCAAGACCATGCTCTAAAGCCTATAAAGCCAAGCATAGAATGAGAATAAACTTGTATCGGAAACTAGAGAAACCGTAAAATTCAACATTGGAAACTAAAAGAAACCTCA